>JAJLUR010000009.1:28495-56431 GCA_030674225.1 Blastobotrys terrestris | reverse complement strand
GGGTGCAGTTAGTAAAAGCATGTTGAAATTTGAATCAATTGCACAATTGTGAAGACCCTTCTCTAACCGATATCATTCCCTGTCATATGCCTCCGGACAAAATCTTTATATCGGAGAGAAGAGCGATGGTCAACAATGAACTTAACATAACTTTCCATCTCACATATCTGAGTTCGTGGATCCTCAGCCACCAAACTAAGCCGATAAGCATGATGAATGCTATAAATGGCATGAATCATTGTTGCCATCTTTATCCCTCTATGTGGAGGGGCGAGGTTTTGAACCACCTTTTCAATGGTAGGTGGTTCGCCCCATATGAATCCTGAATGTTGCCAAAGCCTCAATGTAACAGGACACTGCAAGTAGATATGTTCGCTGGATTCCAATTGAGACCGACATAAAGAACAGTACAGTCCACGATACGAAAGATGTTCCATGTGCTGTACATATTCATCTGAGTAGCCATGAAATCCATTAAGGGCGTGTAATAGGAAGAGATGCATTGTCATCGCAAATAGGGGAACAAACCTGCGGAGTGGTTGTAATAAAGGCCACACTCTAGGCCTGTACACTGTAGTAGTCTGCCAGCTTGGCTTGCACTGGTCCAGCCAAGGCCTTTTTCCGTCGATCTAATGCCTTAAAAAAATCCAAAGAAATAGAGACATCGGGGAAGGTAGTACTCATAAACTGAGGTAGTTGGAGTTGCTCGTCCAATTCAAAGCAATTTGCATAAGGCCGTTGTACACTTCTGTTGTATCCCAGTCGAGGAAGCGAACCTGTGAGAGCAAGATGATCGTACCACTCAGTAAGGGCGTTACGCAAATCTTGCCCAAAGCCTGCACTCTGTAGCCGAAGTCGATAGTGGAGCAAACTGCCTCGGGTTAGCAAAAACCGCTACTGCCGAGTACATTTTCCCCGACGTCAGAAGAGATTGTTGGAGCCTGGAAAGTATAAAGTCCCTAGCAAAGGACTTTTGACTTAGTAAGGCGAAAATACGTTTTGCACGAGTACCTCTAACCTTCTCTTTAACTTCATGAAGACCCATTCCTCCGAGCTCAAGAGGTTTGTAAAGTATTTCAGCTCTGACAGGCAATGATCTTTTGCCTGCCCTGAGTTTGTGGAGTACTGCACCATCAATGCGATCAAGATATCTAGCAGGAGCATTATGAAATGAGTCCAAATAGACAATTTTTGATAGGACAAAAGTATTGATTGTATAAGCTTGAGCAGCTAATGGCACTTTGAAAAGCGCCATCGCATTAAGTTTTTGCTCAAGTTTTGCGGCTATCGAGTGCCAATTTAACTCACGCTGCCGTTGAAGTACGTGTTCCTTTGCTATGGGGACACCCAAAATAAGTAAAACTTTCCTGATTTGGGTCAACAATGGGACATGGTGGAGAGCCTCCACAGCGTCGCAGTAGTGCGCTTTTATCCTTATCACTCAGGGGGATAATTGAACTTTTACTGGCATTAATACGGCTCCCAGAAACTGACTCAAATCTATAGATTGAAACCAGTATTCTGTAAAGCCATTCAACCGTAGAACAACCAATAATAACATCGTCTGCAAATGCTCGGTATCTGAAAGCTGGGTAGTGATTCGTACACGTTTCTACTAAATATATACCTATTTGCGCAAATAAATTACTGTGAAGACCTTATAGCGGTCAACGGGCTAGCTCGGTTTTGTAGGGATAACAATTGTATTGGTCTTTTTCAATCCCAAATAGGTGAGACTTGACGCGTCTATATGTGTTGATTTTCATTCTATTTAGCTATGCATATTTTGTATGCATATGCATAGCTAGTTGTTGCCGGCACCTTCAGTCAACCACTGCATACACTCAAATCTTTTTTTTATTATTATTTTATTTCAAACATACAAGATTCTACGCCGCCTCGCTGTTGGAAATTATTCACACATATGTATACCTTCCTTTTTTTTCGCACCACGGATGAGAAACAGGATATGCATAGCACTCAGGGTCGGATGATATAATCAAAGTACTCTTTGCAATGTATGCATAATCATCACTAAATGGAGTAGCTATGCACAAGCCTAACTAGTAATATGCATAGCTATGCATGGATCGCAACAGACGTTCGCATAGCGCTAACTGCCTTATGCCGGTTTGAACTGGCATCCGAAGAAACCAAAACGAACTGGCCCGTTCTCTACTGAATGCTGATCGTAAAGTGTTTTTGGCGCACAGCAAAGCTGGCCATACGAACATTCGACCAAGCAAAGGGACTAACAACACACGAACAAAGATACACACAGCCACGCAATTACCAAAAATCGGGGAATATAGATGACTGTTATGAGACACTGCTACCACTCTCCAGGCCTAGGAACATAGTATCTATAGATAATGTAGATTAAACCAGAATCTCGGTAGTTGGTTTCCGATACAAGACAATGAACACTTTAATTCAAAAGACTAATTGTACATGTTGTCCCCAAAATAGACGGAAAATTGCAAACGTTGCCAAATTGAAGCGCAGTACTGATGGTGCTGCGGCGCAGATGTACAATAACAAGGAACCGAGCGCGTCGCAGCACGCTTTGTGAGCGATACTAGTCTAGATTGCCATTTCCCCTGCATAACCCCATCTCCGTTGTGAAGTTTATGCTGCTGCAGATCCGTTTTATTTTTAATAGCGCGTGCATGTGATCGGCAAGTCAAGCCAGCCAGCGAGATAAATCCGAAACGTAGATGTGGGCGTTTCGGCAAACAAAGACAGTTCCGTTGGGAGTTTTTTCTTTTTCCTGCATACCCGAGACGGGTGACGCACAATTTAAGTTTTAAGAAATGAAGATCAATTTTTTTATAGATGTGCTGAAATAGAAGACAAAAAAATTATACCACTTACAAAACAATGACAAGTCCAATGGCAAGGGAAAGAGCAGCAGCTCCCATAACGTGGACGGATCTGGCGTTGACAGAACCGGCTTCCGATTTACTCGAGGACGAGGAGCCGGAGCCAGTAGAGCCAGCCTTCGAGGCACCAGAGGTCTTTTGACCGTGCTCGACAGCACCGCCATAAGTACCAGTCAAGCTGGCTGAGACAGCACCCGTACCTGCAGAGCCAGCTTGGCTCAACACAGATTTGCACGAAGAAGGAGTCTTTGGCGAGTCATTGACAGTAGCAGAGCCCTTGAAGTCGCAGGCCGAGGAATTCTTCTTGTTCTTCTTGTAGTACAAGTCGAGCAAGAAATTGAGTTGGTCCTTACCATCACAGAATGAGTATGCACCGTAAACACCCTTTTTACCGTCGCCGTTGACACCAGAGCAGTCAATTTCGCCGCAGAGGTACCCGAAAAGCTTTCCATAGTCTTTTTCCTTGACATCATCGGCAACAACACACTCAGCCGCATTAGACATGCATTCACAAACACCCTCATTTGGTGATGGTGGGAGTTTGGTGGCAGCCTTCCAATTTTTGCCGGATTCGGCAGGACACTTAACAGTCGAGCCAGTTCCAGTGGCTTGGCTGGATTTGGCAGAAGATGGCGAAACTGAAGCCAATTCCTTCGAGAGATTCGAGTAATCCCCGAGGGTGGACACTTTTCCGTCCTCAATTGTGACCAAGCCGTAATCGTTCTCCTCCTGGAAATACATGTAAACGATACCGCCAGACCAAACGTCCGTCATCTTATCAGAATAAAGGACACTGACCTCCTTAAACTTCCTTGGATGCTCGCTATTGCAGCCATACTCTGAGAAGAACAGTGGGACATCAGAAAGCGATTTGAACTCCTGGGTTCGTTCACTCCATCCAGAAGAGGTAAAAGATGAATCTCCGCACCATTCGTAGTTGTTCACGCCGTAGAAATCTGCTCTCTCATCATCTGAACCGCAAGCGAAGTAGTGGGCGATGTCAATTCTTGTGTCGGAGTCGTCGTTGGCGGAGTAGCCTACTGGGATTGTACGGTAGCCCTTCTGTTTGATGTAAGCCTTAGTGTCTCTGATAGCGGCTTTAACGAATGGGGCAGCAGCAGTGTTTGTTTTGTTTGTGATGACCTCGTTGCCAGCGAAGAAGCCGACGACATTTTTGTACTTGTGGAGGATATCGACGACGGAGGTGTAACGCTTGTACAATTGGACGTCCCATTTGGAGTCGTCGGTAGTGATTGAGAGGCCAGGCTCAGAGAGGTCGGCAATGAGATAGATACCGGCTTGTTGGAGGGCTTCCATGCAGGCGGAGTGGTCCTGGGTAGCGTTGATAGCGTAGACCCGGATAAGGTTTGTGCCGAGTCTTTCGAGGTAAGGGATGTCACGCTTGCAAGCCTTTTCATCGGTGAGGGGATCGGTGAAGGTTGACTCGGTGCCGTTGGATACGTCCTGTTGGTAAGCCACGCCCTTGATGAAGAATTGGGAGCCATTGTTCGTATAGAAGAACTTATTACCGACGATTTCGATAGGAGGTAGATCCGACTTGCTGTCGCCGGTGCCAGACTTGGCGTTTCCAGCTATCGCTGGAAGAGCGATAGCTGCGAGGGAGAGAAGGGAGGAGAATTTCATTGTGAACGAGGGAATAGAAGGTGTAAAAAGTCACTCCAAAGATTGAGTTTACCGACGGTTATAAACAAAGTTTATATGCAGCAGGCGTCGAAGTGGGAGTGAGGAAGACAAAAGGGAGTTTTTGTGTCTGGACGTAGTAGTAGCAGTAGCCCCTTAAATCGATTTCGTTAAGACCGGATTCCTATTCGCCGCCGCAGTGATCTGGGAATTTTCCACAGCCACTGAAACCCTAACCCACGGACATAATTATTTTTTTTTTTTTTTTTTTTGTTTTTTGTTCACGGACGCCCCTACAGGAGGTTTTTTTTTAGAACGATCAGCGCAATGCCACTGGATAGAATGTAGTTATTTGAACTATATGTATTTGAACTAGATAATTTTCAGTTATACACACAGACAGAGCGTGGAGAAGGCGTACAAAGAAAGTCAAAATGAGGCCATTGACGGGAGGGAGCGGAAGTTCAAACAAAAGGCTGGATGGATATAAAAAGAAACAAATGATTGATGCGCAGAGGAGCGCGAAAAAGAAAAGAGAGTTACGTGGTCACTTCAGGGTAAATCTGGGCCTATTACGCCGGCGAACACAAGAGGATTGTGCATATCACACATGTTGAGAGGATGTGTGAAGTAAGTGCTTAGAGCTGAGTTAAGGAGGTGGTGGTGGTGGTAGCAGCTGCAACGAGGAAAGGAGACAGCTGACACGTCGTTGTGTTTACTATGCTTTATTCCACACACACACACACAGACACACCACTAACCAGCCTTTTACGTGACCCCTTCAATGGGATATGGAATTTGGCTTACATAATTAACATTTCTTTTTGTGTATATGTACAATTTTTTTTTTTTTAAATCTCAACAGCGAAATATATATCCTGGGAGTCCTTCCAAAACTAAAAAGCTTGATCGCGACTTTTTAATAAAACAACAACCACAACAACCAAAAAAAAAAAAAAAAAAAAGGAAACCCGCACCTATATAGAACGATTTCGAAAAGGATCTGAAAATAAAAGACAAACTCGACCAACAAACAGCGGTTCCAGTTTTGATTCTTTCAATTTTGTGGTATGTTACTGTGATCTAAAGACGCTCCAACACACAACAACTAACAAATTCACAACAGACTTTTTCGACTAGTTTTATTTTATTCTCTCATTCTTTTTTTTTTTTTTTTTTTTTTTTTTTTACATATCTTTCGTTTTAATTTTACTGTAAAAGAGGGTTTGAGATTTTTGAGATAAAATGTAAGTACGCCAGCAACAAAAACAACAACAAGCCCAAACGCTAACAAAAACAGGTCTCAATACCATCATCCGTACGATGGACGTCAATACAACGACGATTCATACTACGATGATAGATACGATGGCCAACACCCTCAACAATATGAAGAAGATGTAGATTATTACCCCGGCCAGGGCCAAGAGGGCTATTATTACGATCAAGGTGGCGCGTATTACGACAACGGGCAGAACCAATATTATGATGACGGCGCAGGCTATTCAGACGACGCCTATCATGCAGGCCCGTATGCTGGTCAACATCATGGCGGCCCAGGTGGTGGGTATCAAAATGTTGGACCGAACGGACGGGGACCGGCCGGCCGGGATTCCGACGAGGGCTCTGAAACGTTTTCAGACTTCACCATGAGATCCGACATGGCCAGAGCGGCAGAAATGGATTATTATGGGCAACACGGCGGTGGCAACAATTACTTGCCGTCAGACACGCATGCGGGCTCGTCGCAAATCTCATATGGCGGCAACCGATCTTCAGGAGCTTCCACACCAATCTATGGGTTGGATTATTCAAACTCGCTCCCAGCCCGATCCCGTGAACCATACCCGGCGTGGACAGCAGAAAACCAAATCCCATTGTCAAAGGAAGAAATTGAAGACATCTTCATTGATCTAACCAACAAGTTTGGATTCCAAAGAGATTCCATGAGAAACATGTTTGACCATTTGCTCACGTTGCTGGACTCGAGAGCGTCGCGTATGACGCCCAACCAGGCGCTGCTGTCGCTCCACGCCGATTACATTGGTGGGGACGGCGCCAACTACAAGAAGTGGTATTTTGCGGCGCAATTCGATCTCGACGACGAAGTGGGCTTCCGAAACATGAAGTTGGGCAAGACTTCGCGAAAGATTAGAAAGATGCGCAAAAAGTCGCAGAAAAGTCGAGACCCTGATGCGGATCCTCAGCAAACGTTGGAACAGCTCGAAGGTGACAACTCGCTCGAGGCTGCCGACTTCCGTTGGAAGACCAAGATGAACAACATGGGCCAACACGAGCGTGTGCGTCAAATCGCCCTTTACTTGTTGTGTTGGGGCGAGGCCAACCAGGTCCGTTTCATGCCGGAATGTCTGTGTTTTATCTTCAAGTGCGCCGATGACTACTTCCTCTCCCCAGAATGTCAAAACCGCACCGAGCCATTGCCAGAAGGCGATTTCCTCCACCGGGTCATCTCCCCGCTCTATCGATACGTCCGGGACCAAGGCTATGAGGTCGTTGACGGCAAGTTTGTCAAGCGTGAAAGAGACCACCAAAAGGTTATTGGTTATGACGACATCAACCAACTGTTTTGGTATCCAGAAGGTATTGAACGAATCATCTTTGAAGACAAGACCAGGTTGGTGGACATTCCTTCAAACGAACGATACATGAAGCTTGGCGAAGTTGCCTGGAACAAGGTCTTCTTCAAGACATACAAGGAGACGCGTTCGTGGTTCCACATGGCCACCAACTTCAATCGTATCTGGATCATCCACGTCACCATGTTCTGGTTTTACACGGCCTTCAACTCTCCAACCTTGTACACTAAGCATTACTCGCAGCTGTTGAATAATAGTCCCCCCACTCAAGCGCGATGGTCTGCGGTCGGTATTGGTGGTATTGTTGCCTGTGTTATCCAAATCATTGCCACTCTTGCTGAATGGGCGTTTGTGCCAAGAAATTGGGCTGGCGCTCAGCATTTGACCCGAAGACTCATGTTTATCATACTGATTTTGATTGTAAACTTGATCTCTCCCGTTTATATCTTTGGCTATATCGGATTGGAAGCAAAGTCAAAGTCTGGGTTGATTGTTGGTATCGTTGGTTTCTTCATTGCCCTTGCCACCTTTTTGTTCTTCTCCATCATGCCATTGGGCGGATTGTTTGGATCGTATCTGAATAAGAAGACTAGAAGATATGTGGCCTCTCAAACGTTTACTGCGTCATTTGCTCATCTCAAGGGTAATGACATGTGGATGTCGTATGGGTTGTGGGTTTGCGTTTTTGCTGCAAAGTTTGTCGAATCTTACTACTTTTTGACTTTGGCCATTCGTGATCCTATTAGAGACTTGTCCATTATGCGAATGACTAGATGTGTTGGTGAAAAATATTTTGGTACCAAGCTCTGTCAACAACAAGCTCGTATTGTCTTGGGACTGATGTACTTTACCGACTTGGTCTTGTTCTTCTTGGATACTTATCTGTGGTACATTATCGTCAACACCTTGTTCTCGGTCGCTAGATCGTTCTACTTGGGTATTTCCATCTTGACCCCATGGAGAAACATCTTCTCTAGATTGCCCAAGCGTATCTACTCCAAGATTTTGGCCACCACTGATATGGAAATCAAGTACAAGCCAAAAGTGCTCATCTCTCAAATTTGGAACGCCATTGTCATCTCCATGTACAGAGAACATTTGTTGGCTATTGACCATGTTCAAAAGTTGCTTTATCATCAAGTCCCCTCTGAAGTTGAAGGTAAGCGTACTTTGAGAGCTCCAACCTTCTTTGTCAGCCAAGATGACAACTCGATTGATTCTGAATTTTTCCCAAAGAACTCTGAAGCTGAGAGAAGAATTTCCTTCTTTGCCCAATCCTTGTCTACACCAATTCCTGAACCATTGCCTGTTGACAACATGCCAACGTTTACCGTCTTTGTTCCTCACTACTCTGAAAAGATCTTGCTTTCCCTGAGAGAGATTATTCGTGAAGATGACCAATACACTCGTGTCACCTTGTTGGAATATCTCAAACAATTGCACCCGGTTGAATGGGATTGCTTTGTCAAGGACACAAAGATTTTGGCTGAAGAAACTTCTGGTGTTGGCGATGGCACGTCATCTGACAACTTTGAAGAAAAAGAAGGTGAAAAGGAAAATGCTCTCAAGAACAAGATTGATGACCTTCCATTCTATTGTATCGGTTTCAAGTCTGCTGCTCCGGAATACACTCTGAGAACTCGTATTTGGGCCTCGCTTCGTTCGCAAACTTTGTACAGAACGGTTTCTGGTTTTATGAACTATTCTCGTGCAATCAAGTTGCTTTACCGTGTTGAGAACCCAGAAGTTGTGCAAATGTTTGGTGGAAACACTGAAAAACTTGAACGTGAGTTGGAAAGAATGGCGAGAAGAAAGTTCAAGTTTGTTGTGTCCATGCAAAGATTGTCCAAGTTTAGACCTGATGAAATGGAAAACACCGAGTTCCTCTTGCGTGCATACCCAGATTTGCAAATTGCTTATCTTGACGAAGAACCTCCATTGGAAGAAGGTGGTGAACCAAGACTCTTCTCTGCACTTATCGACGGTCACTGTGAGATTATGGAAAATGGTAGACGTCGTCCTAAATTCAGAGTTGAATTGTCTGGTAATCCAATTTTGGGTGATGGTAAATCTGATAACCAAAACCATGCACTCATCTTCTACCGTGGTGAATACATTCAATTGATTGATGCCAACCAAGATAACTATTTGGAAGAATGCTTGAAGATTAGATCTGTTTTGGCCGAATTTGAAGAATTGACGGTTGAAAATGTCAACCCATACACTCCAGGCTTGCCTCCAGTTGAAACCAACCCAGTTGCCATTTTGGGTGCAAGAGAATACATCTTTTCTGAAAACGTTGGTGTGTTGGGTGATGTTGCAGCTGGTAAGGAACAAACGTTTGGTACCTTGTTTGCTCGTACTTTGGCTCAAATCGGTGGTAAGTTGCATTATGGTCACCCGGATTTCTTGAATGGTGTTTACATGACCACAAGAGGTGGTGTTTCCAAGGCGCAAAAGGGATTGCATTTGAACGAAGATATTTACGCTGGTATGAATGCTATTCTCCGTGGTGGTAGAATCAAACATTGTGAATATTACCAATGTGGTAAAGGTAGAGATTTGGGTTTTGGTTCTATTCTCAATTTCACTACAAAGATTGGTGCTGGTATGGGTGAACAAATCTTATCCAGAGAGTATTACTACTTGGGTACTCAATTGCCATTGGACAGATTCTTGTCCTTCTTCTATGCTCACCCGGGTTTCCATGTCAACAATTTGTTCATTATTGTGTCTGTGCAACTGTTCATGATTGTCTTGTTGAACTTGGGTGCTCTGTCTCACGAATCCATCAGTTGTTACTATGACAAGGATAAGCCAATCACTGATCCACAAATTCCAAGAGGCTGTTACATGTTGGGACCAACCAAAGGATGGGTTCAAAGATTTATCTTGTCCATTTTCATTGTCTTCTTTATTGCGTTTGTTCCATTGGTCGTTCAAGAATTGATTGAAAAGGGATTGTGGAGAGCAGCAGTCAGATTTACTCGTCACTTTGCCTCTCTTTCTCCATTCTTTGAGGTCTTTGTTTGTCAGATTTATGCTCATTCCTTGTTGACTGACTTGGCATTTGGTGGTGCAAGATATATTGCAACTGGTCGTGGTGTAGCAACAGCTCGTATCCCATTCAGTGTTTTGTATGCTCGATTTGCTGGTGACTCGATTTATTTGGGTGCGAGAGCGGTTATGATGTTGTTGTTTGGTACCATTTCCATGTGGCAACCTGCCTTGTTGTGGTTCTGGATCACACTTTCGGCTATGTGCATTTCTCCATTCTTGTTCAACCCTCATCAATTTGCTTGGACTGATTTCTTTATTGACTATAGAGATTTCATTAGATGGTTGTCTCGTGGTAACACAAAGTTCCACCGAAACTCTTGGATTGGTTATGTCAGATTGAGTCGAACCAGAATTACTGGGTTCAAGAGAAAAGTTTTGGGTGACCCAAGTGAAAAGGGCGCTGGTGATATTGCCAGAGCTAGATTTGGTAACTTGATCTTCACTGAATTTTTGATTCCATTGTTTGTTGCCGCTGCTGCGTTTGTTGCTTACACTTTTATGAACGCTCAAAATGGTGTTACCGATGCCAAGGGTTCTCCAGTCAACTCCGTCTTGAGATTGGCAATTGTCACTTTTGGTCCAATTGTTATTAATGCTGGTGCCTTGATGGTATTGTTTGGAATGTCGTGTTGTGCTGGTCCATTGTTGGGTGTATGCTGTAAGCAAACTTCTGCAGTAATGGCAGGTATTGCTCATGGTATTGCTGTTATTATTCAAATCGTCTTCTTTGAAGTTATGTGGTTCTTGCAAGGATTTGAATTCAAAAAGGCTTTGCTCGGTATGATTGCAGCTATTGCCATTCAAAGATTTGTCTTAAAGCTGCTTGTCTCATTGTGCTTGACTAGAGAGTTCAAGCATGATCAAGCAAACAGAGCGTGGTGGTCTGGTAAATGGTATTCTGCTGGTCTGGGATGGATGGCTATGACTCAACCAGCCAGAGAATTTGTTTGTAAGATTGTTGAGTCTATGATGTTCGGTGGTGATTTCATTCTCTGTCACTGTCTTCTGTTCATTCAACTTCCATTGTTGGCAATTCCAATGATTGACAGATGGCACTCAATGTTGTTGTTCTGGCTTAGACCATCCAGACAAATTCGTCCTCCAATTTTCTCCATGAAGCAAAACAAGTTGAGAAAGAGAATGGTCAGAAAGTATGCCACTTTGTACTTTGGTATTTTGCTCTTGTTTTTGATTTTGGTTATTGCTCCAGCTGTTGCCGGTAAACAGGTTGATATTCAGTCCTTGACAAAGTCCTTGCCAACCTTTGCTGAGGGTCTTGTCCAACCAACTGGACAAGATAAGAATGATACTGGTCACAATGCTCCAAAGACCATTTCTGTTCATACTCCAACCTTGAGCAACTTCACCACTATGCCATAAGTGCATTGATGATTAATCATGTGAAATGAATTTTTTTTAAAGAATTAACAAATAATAAAAGAGATTAATTGGGGAGATTTCATCTCATTATTATTTTATATATTATATATGTGATATTAAATGGAATTATTGAATATTATTATTACTCTTTTGAGTCTTTTGTTGTTGTTGTTGTTGTCCCAATAATAGATTTGACTTTTTCGATGATGCTCCATGCAGGCGCGGATTCCGTGCATTGGGGCTTTGTGAAAGGGAAAAAAAAAAAACTCGAAAATTTCATTTGACACTCTCTCACTCACACATTGAAACAAAAATCAACGATGGTGGAAGAAACACAATATTTCTCTCGATTGCCAAAGACATTAACAATTACAAAGGGAGCACCAGCGTATGATTTAGTTAACGGGTTCAAAGCACCTGAAGACACGGTTGTGCGAACAAGTGTGTACTCACCAGACGGCAAATATTTTGCCTATTCAATTCCGAAAGAAGTCCACATTGTCAGTCCAACAGATGGAAAAGTGGTGACGGTGTTGAGAACCGAATATGATGTCGTTGAGATTGGATTCTCTCCGTTGGGCAGTTTTATACTAACCTGGGAGAGACCTAAGAAGAATGCCGAAACAGGAAACTTTGATCCAAACTTGAAAGTTTGGGATAGTTCAACTGGTGAAATGCTTGATAGCTTTGTTCAAAAGACTCAAGGTAACTGGAGCATACAGTATACATATGATGAGAAATACTGCGCTCGACTGGTTACCACGGGATTATTGCAATTCTATGAAAGTAGAAGTTTAAAAACGCCATATTCCAAGCTCAAGTTGGAAGGAGCTGCTGAATTTTCACTTTCACCCGGCCAGAATTACTCTGTTGCTGTGTTTGTACCGGAACAAAAGGGTAAACCAGCTGCAGTCCGAGTTTATCAAATTCCAAATTTCTCACAACCAGTGTCTCAAAAAACCTTCTTCAAGGCTGACAAGATTCAAATGAAATGGAATAAAATTGGTACAGCTCTTTTAGTTCTCTCCTCAACCGATGTGGATCATTCCGGAAAGAGTTATTATGGTGAAACCAACTTGTATTTGCTTGGAATTGCTGGGTCGTATGATTCGAGAGTGGCATTGGATAAGGAAGGAACTATTCACGGGTTTGCTTGGTCTCCAAATTCACGTGAATTTGGTGTTGTCTATGGTTACATGCCCGCAAAGACTACCATTTTTGATGCCAGAGGTAACGAAGTTCACAGCTTCCCGGTCGCGGCTAGGAATACCATTCTCTTTTCGCCTCACGGTAGGTTCATTGTTTTGGCCGGTTTCGGTAATCTTCAAGGTACTATGGATGTGTATGATCGCCAAAAGCAGTTCTCCAAGGTGGCCACAATTGAAGCTCCAAACACATCGGTATGTGAATGGTGTCCAGATGGTAAATACATCTTAACTGCCACAACCTCTCCACGATTAAGAGTGGACAATGGCGTTAAAATCTGGCATTATACTGGCAAATTGATGTTCGTTAAGGACCATGAGGAACTTTTCCAAGTTGGCTGGAGACCGATCGATGTATCCAAATTCCCTCTGAAGGCTGCACCATCACCTGCCCCAGCTCCACATGAATCTACTTCTTCAACCAAGACCAAACAACCGGCAGCAAAGGCAGGCGCTTATAGACCGCCACATGCTAGAGTTTCTGGTGTGACTGCGGAGCCAACTACTTTACATGAACGTACTAGTGCCGCCCCAAGCACTCAAAAATACGTTCCGGGAGCTGCTGGTAGACAAGTTCCTGGTGCTGGTAATAGACAGGTACCAGGAGCTGGTAATAACAAGGCTGCCAATACAACCAATAATAACAAGAGCAGACGTAACAAAAAGAAGACTGAGAACAATGGTGCCGAGACTAAAGCTGAAAATGCTGGTGAATCTCAAAAACCTGCCAATGACAGTGCACCTACTGGATCTTCACCTGAAGACAAGAAGGTTCGTTCTCTTTTGAAAAAGTTGAGAGCTATCGAAGATCTCAAGCAACGTCAAGCAGTCGGTGACAAGTTGGAAGATACTCAAGTGCAAAAGATTACGACTGAACCAAAGATCAAAGAAGAATTGGCTTCTTTAGGTTGGAAAGAGTAAAATGTATATTTTTTTTTATATATAGAAACAGTTGATTAAGTTATTATTCTCTGGTGGGAAAAAGACTATTAACCAGGTATTGATCGAAGATCTTTCAACGTAAACTTCAAGTCCGAATTTATCACCACGTGGCCAGGGTTATACGCTAGCCGATACAAATCAGTTTCATCATGGGGATGGAAAGTAGCATTGTATGGACATTTTTTAATAATTTCAATCCCGTTAGGATCCGTCAATCGGAAGATACCCCACGACGGATCGTGTTGCGGGGCACACACGATCGCCACTGCCTCTGGTAACATGATTTGATATGAATTTTGCGTGTGGAGGTCAATTGACGACAAAAAGCATGATTGTGTTGGGTGAGTATGGATCCAGCCTAATATAAATAAATCGTTCTTGTCCACATATTCGAATAGGACGTGTTCGTTAGTAGTGGTGCAGGTATCAGAAGTCGACTCTTGGTGAGGAATCACTAAATGGGTAATAAAGAATGCATTTCGGTTAAGCTTGCCACATAATATGCCACAAGTCTCTAATTTGGCTTTTGTGTTTTTTTCCGCAATTTGAAGGAATTCATCGCGTAATTTGGATGGTAGGAACGTTGTTCGTAGAGGTACCCCTCCTTCTGTCGAATTTTTAGATTTATGGGTGATTTCGGGGCTAACAGGAGCAGGTGTGACCACCTGGTCGGGTAATGGCGGAGGTTGTTGCAATGGAACAGGTGAAAGAGAAGACGGTGTTTTAGGAACACTAGGATACGACCAATTGTTGCTGGACACGCTATCTTCACCTGGGTGGTCGAATGTGAGATTATCAGTTCTGAGACGTCGTAAAGTGGACAACGTTTCCATGTAGTTCTCATCGTCGTTATCATGTTTAGTTTCAGAACTGGTTACAGCCGTGCCATTGTTATCAGTATTTTGTTGAATCGACTGCTGCTGAGCTTTGAGTTGACGTAGCCGAGCCACTCTGTTGCGAGTCTCTTCTATCGATGCCTGTCTGGCCCTATATGACTTTAGATTCTGTTCTATCGTGTGCTTCAATTCTTCCATCTGTTCCAGAGCGTCCCCCACCTTCGCCAGCATACTGTTGAGCTGTTTCTTCGCTGACGCATTAGAATTCGCCTCCGGATGCTTAGGGAGCTTGTTCAACAATAAATCAGCAAACCGCGAGTAGAGAATGTACGACTCTTCGACCACATTCTCTCGCTTGTAGATATCAGCCTGTTGCAACATTGAGCGGGCCACGTGGATCCATGACCTAAATGAAATGCCAGGGGCAAAGTCATATTTCCTACTTTCTTCAGCCAACTCCTTTATCGTGCGAGGGGCCATCGTTTTTTTTATATATCTCCGGAAAGGTTGTTGGATGTGATGGTGTGTGTCTCAACACTGGGACTTTTATTACCTAAACACACATACTTAATAACTGTACAGCATGAAACTTAAACTACAATTGCCCAAGGCCACTACTGTCGTCACTTTAGATGATGGGGCTAGTTTAGATGACCTGTATAAACAGATTGATGGTAAGGTTTCCAAAATGAAGTTTGGATTCCCGCCCAAAGTGGTCCCACTAGATAATTCTAGCGCCACTCTGGCATCGCTAGGAATCAAGCACGGAGAACAGCTGAACGTGGAATTGTCAGACACACAATATGAGGGGGATAAAGGCGAAGAGAAGCCACCGCATCATCATCGTTCATCGCAGCAAACCGAATCGGATCCAAATGCACCGCCAATAGTTCCATGTGGAGAGGAAGGGTATTTGAAATTACGTGTCATGGAAGATGACAACTCTTGCATGTTTGCTTCAATTGGCTATTGTTTGTTCAAAAACGTCAATACCATGTTTGAACTGAGGAACATTATCGCAGATGCCATTAGGTCAGATCCGATAGAATATAATGATGCGATTTTGGGCAAGCCAGCCTCGGAATATATTTCGTGGATTCTCAAGGAAACCTCATGGGGTGGGGCAATCGAACTGAGTATTCTCTCAAAGCATTTCGACGTGACTATTTGTTGCTTGGACGTTTCTACCCTTCGTGTACACAAGTTCAACCCGGGCCAATCGAGCTTTATTGCGGTTGTTTATTCTGGGATCCATTACGATGCGGTGGCGCTTTCTCCGACCACACAGGAGATTGACTCCGCTACAGATCTAACCGTCTTTCAATCGGACGAAACTGGGTTAAAAGCACTTGAGGCCCTCCAACTTCTGGGTTCGGCCCTAAAAGAGAGGCATTATTACACTGACACCAGCTCGTTTCAAATTAAATGCAACAATTGCGGTACTACTCTCAAGGGTGAAAAAGAAGCCACCAAACATGCCATGTCAACAGGACACTCCAATTTTGGTGAGGTATGAAACTTGTTAAATTATTATTTGTTTATTTTTTATGTGTTATACGTCAATCTCCATCTCCCCTACAGTTTGGGATTTTTTGTAGGTTTCTTCAACTTGGTCTTTATTCTGCTTGGTCAGCATTGTCTTTATAGGAACTTCCTCAAGCTTATTAGTATCTCGCTCCTTATTGCCCATGTACTTGGCCACATTGTGTCCCGCGGCCGCATCAGCCTCCTCAACCGTATAGGGTATGTTCTTCAAATCCTTCAGTCTTCTCTTGTGACGCTTAGTACTAATATGCGATTTGATAGCCACTTCGGACTCAAAGTACTTTGTACATGGAATGCAATAATATTGGCCCAAGCCAGGTTTTTCCTCATCTATTTCTTGATCTGTCAACTTTTTTATACTATCGTTACTCTTCAAGTCATCGTTATAGATTTGATCAAGGTCTCTTTGGTATCTCTTGGTCTTGTACCTTTTTGAGCTTAAATATCTTCCCATGGTTATTACAGGATGCTTCGTATTCGATTTTGATTTTTGATTTTTTTTTTTTTTTTTTTTTTTTTTTTTTTTTTTTTTTTTTTTTTTTTTTTTTTTTTTTTTCACTGATAAGGCAAATCCAAACCCAAACCCCAAGAGTGCGGCTCAGAAACCAACATATACAGACTAATCTCATTTACAGTTCTTAATTCCATGCAACATAATCAATAATCACTATCACTATCGTCATATCTAGTGCCGCTCCTTATACTGGACTTGGCCTTGAATCGGTCCTCCTCCTCTTGATTGATGATCAGCCTCGGATCAGACTCCTTGACAGCACCCGAGGAGATGAGCATTTGCTCCATGTCTTTTAAGTTTGAAGAATTGCCACCTAACGTATCCAGCGTAATGTACTGCTTAACGACATTTGTATCCCGATACACTAAAATTGTAGGGCAATTCTCAAGAGGATAGTTCTGATTCACCTGGCGAGCATCGATCTGTACAAACTTGACGTCTTTAAACTTTGGCGCAATCCGATCCAATAATGCAGAGAGTAGTTTGGATTGCGTGACACCGGGATATGACAAATGCACGACAACAGTGGCATTCTTGGATTCGTTTGTGATTTCCTCAGTATAGTCCGGCTTGGAGATCTTCACAACTTCGCCGTATCTTTCCTTGCTGGCCTGTTCCTTGATCTCGGCCATCCTCTTTTGACGGTACTGCTCAATGAACGCCTCATCTTCCAACCCGTCTTCTTCAAGCTCGTCGAGCTCGTCGAAGCTTTTACCTTCCAGACGATTTTCGTGGGCCTTTTCCAATGCCTCTTCAAACGCCTCCTCTAATTGCTGGGTCGGAGATGGTGGTTTTTCTGGGATCACTCCATGCTGTCTGAGAATGTCGTTCCATTCAGTGTCCTCGTCCGGATTAACTTCCACGTTCATATTGACAGTGATGAGCCAGCAGTTGATATTTAGGCGAAATAATAATAGTTACATGTGTATGGCTTGTTTCCTCCCAGTGCAGCGTAGTCTCCATCACACACTGCCACCGCCACAATCGCGAGTATGCATATGCATAGCTCTGCGAGTTCACCAGTCATTTTGCTTCTTTCCCTAAAAAAAAAAATGAAAAGAAAAAAAGACGGTTGGTAGTTGTTTGTTTGTTTTCTTCTTCGCCCGCAGGGCATGATGCGACGGCTACAACGAATATCATTCAAGCTTATTTCTTTGCAATACGAGAAACAACGTTATATACTTGCTCAGGACGTGGCGCATAAGCCTCCTCGAGATAAGCAATGTCCTCCTCGGACAGCTTCAATTGCAGGGTCTTGATCGCCTCGTCGATTCTTTCGGGCTTGTTGAAGCCGACAATCGGCATAGCACCTTTGGAAAGGACCCAAGCTGTAGAAACCATAGCCATTGAGACCCCGTGTTGCTTGGCAACTTGTTCGACCCTTCTGATGATCTCCAAGCTAGCGTCAGAATTTTTGAAGCCCAGGCTTTGAATCATCGGATCAGTCTGTTCCCGAAGCGACGTTTCGTCGGCCGGTCGAGCCAAAATCCCACGGGCAATTGGGCTCCATGGGATGATGCCCACCCCGGTTTCCTCGCAGAATGGTATCATCTCCCTCTCCTCCTCTCGATAGAGAAGGTTGTAAAAGTTCTGCATGGAAACAAACTTTGTCCATCCGTTCTTTTCAGCAACAAACTGCAATTGAGCAAATTGGTACGTCTTCATGGACGAGGCGCCCAAATATCGGACCTTGCCCGCCTTGACAACGTCATGGAGCGCCTCCATGATCTCTTCCTTGGGGGTGTCCGGATCAAATCGATGGATCTGCAGCACATCAATGTAGGTGCCCAACCGTTCAACAGATCCGTCCACCGCATCCATTATGTGCTTTCGGGAGAGTCCCCATCGATTGATCCAGTTCATGTCATTGTCCTCAAGCGTGTCATCGTCGGCACACTTGAGGTAACATTTGGACAGGATTACGACCGTGGACCGGTTGATATTGTATCGCTTCAAGAACCGTGCAATCAGTCGTTCCGATTCGCCATCAGAGTAGACGTCCGCAGTGTCAAACGTGCGGATCCCGCTGTCATAGGCCTTTTTCAACAATCCCATGACAGTCTCTTCATCCTCCAATACCCATTCTCTCCATGACTGTTTGCCATAGCTCATTGCCCCGAGGATGATTTTGGACACTTTAAGTCCGGTCTTGCCCAAGCTGCGGTACACCAGTTAGTACGGGCCTCTTTAAATAAATACCGCTATGGGAAAATAATACTGTTCACTTACTTTGTAAATTCCATTGTGTAAAACTAAAAAGATAAAAAAAATAATAAAAAATAAAAAAATAAAAGCACACTAAAGTTAGTCCTTGCTGGGCTCTAACAAGAGTGGTACGTACGTACTGTATTTATATCAACACACCACTACCCTCTCTCTCTCTTTCTCCACTCCGCTAAGTCAATCTCCGCGGCGATAACCCTTCTCAGTATCGCCGATTACCGGTATCCGCGCGCACTACGCATTGCGCGCATCGATAGTATATAATATTAAATTTTGATTATTCAGCGTGCACGTGACATGGATACAAGGTTGCGCAAAAAGCAGTCACAAGGGGGAGACGACTTTCCCAAACGGGAAATGGGTTGATTTCTAAGCAATTTTTACTAGCACCGTCCCAACACAGGCAGAGGATTCTGAGTTTTTCGACATAACCGAACAAGACCGACAAAAGTACAGTAAGTGTGGATATATATATATATAAGTGCACTCGCCACGGACCAGTTTACTAACTAAAGGAAAAAAAAAAATAGGCAAAAATGGCTCGTCGTCCAGCTAGATGTTACAGATACTGTAAAAACAAGCCTTTCCCAAAGTCTAGATACAACCGTGGTGTCCCAGACTCCAAGATCAGAATTTTCGATCTCGGACGTAAGAGAGCTAACGTCGATGACTTCCCACTCTGTGTCCACTTGGTCTCCAACGAATTGGAACAATTGTCCTCTGAAGCCTTGGAAGCCGCCCGTATCTGCGCCAACAAGTACATCACTAAGATGTCTGGTAGAGAATCTTTCCACATGAGAATTAGAGTCCACCCATTCCACGTGCTCAGAATCAACAAAATGTTGTCTTGTGCTGGTGCCGATAGATTGCAACAAGGTATGAGAAACGCCTGGGGTAAGCCAGCTGGTCTTGCCGCCCGTGTTGACATTGGTCAAATCTTGATCTCCGTCAGAACCAGAGACTCTAACAAGGCTGTTGTCATTGAGGCTCTCCGAAGATCCCGATACAAGTTCCCAGGTCAACAAAAGATCATCATCTCCAAGAAGTGGGGTTTCACCAACTTGGACAGAGAAGAATACGTCAAGAGACGTGAGGCCGGTATGATCGTTGACGACGGTGCTTACGTCAAGTTCATGACCAAGAAGGGTCCTCTTCAAGAATCTCTTGAAATGTTCCCAGCTTACAACCCAGCTCTTTCCGTCTAAGTTGTTTACTTTTAGTATGTATTAGGTAATCCCATCAGAGTTTTTTTTCTATCTTCCTCTTTTATTTTTTTATACATAGCTGGGTCCCCATCCCGTCTGTTCCATGCCAGGTTCGGTGTTGGTTGTCTACCATGAAACTCGGTTGCCGTGGCAACCACTTGGGGGGTGCATATTTATGGCAGAAGGTAAATAGAGAAATTAATTTTTATATATATAAACCACCCACAGGAGGCCAAAGATGCAGACTAGAAAGAGACGATTGAACGAGAGTGTGGGTCGACTGGAGATGGAGCAAGGGGACAAGCGGAGCCGATGTATCCAGACGCCACAAAAAAAGGCGACTATTGGTCAGGACGCCATACGAATCAAGCACTTGAGTCCAAGACATGCGGAGGACGGTAGTGAAGAGAGTGGGACCACCGCCACCACCACACTAGTGGAATATGCAGACTCACCGTGCTACAAATCTCCCAACCCTCAACAAGAGGAGGAGGAGCTAGCTTATGATGAGAGTGTTGACGAGTCCATAGACTTGTCACATGACATGACAGCTGAGGAGGATCTCAACAGCCGGTTTGACATGTCGGTGGAGCGGTTCGAGTATCTGGAGAGCTGCTTCAAACAGGCGAGCTTGAAAGCCAAAAAATCATTGAACAGGCTCATGTGACGAATTATGGGTTTATTTATTTATTCTAACGACTCACGAACTAACCTAATTCCATGTCTAATTGATATCCAATTCTGAAACCTTTTTAAGGGGCTGGTGGTGTTACCACGGCAACCGGGGCTCCGACGACATCTCCTGAACATGAACATGAAGCAGATAGCTAGGGCAGTGTTCTTCTTTTCTGGAGAAAAAGCACAATTGGTGTCGCAGATTGTGTCCCGTTTCCTTGCTTGTTTTTTTTTTTTTTATTATTCCTAAAATAACCCGTTCTACGAGTCCTCAGCCTCGATCGCAGAGCTGCTACCTCTAGATCTTTTTTAATTTTTTTTTTTTTTTTTTGGAGAACAAAAGAAGCCGTCGGAGGCTACATCGCTCTTTTCTAGAAGAAAAGAAGCAGAATTCACCATGACCCGCTATGCTAATTGGTTAATAATAATAATAACGTCCGTAAAAAAAAAAAAAAAAAAAAAAGCTTCCAGCCGCACGATTCAGGGGGATGATCTTTTCCTCCCCCGTGGGTTAGGGCTTTTTGTGTTTGACACGTTGCGCAGGTCGGAAGAATTTTGGCCCTTCATCCCTTCATAGCTATAGCACCACAACAACATCATGGTCGTGCCAATCGCAGAAAGAGAACAAAAGGACACTATCTGTCTTTTCGATGTCGACGGAACATTGACTCCAGCCCGATTGGGCGTCACCGACGAGGTGAAGCAGACGCTGGAGGAAGTGCGAAAGAAGTGCGTGATTGGATTCGTCGGTGGATCTGATCTCGAAAAGCAACGCGAACAGCTCGGGCCAAACGTGCTCGAGATGTTTGATTACTGCTTCGCCGAGAACGGGCTTACTGCCTACAGAGCCGGCGAGAAGCTCGCATCTCAATCCTTCATTGGGTGGATGGGAGAAGAAAAGTACAACAAGCTCGTGGTGTTCATCCTAAAGTATCTGTCTGAGATTGATCTGCCAAAGCGTCGTGGTACTTTCATTGAATTCCGTAACGGTATGATCAACGTTTCCCCCGTGGGTAGAAACGCCTCCACGGCGGAACGAAACGAATTCGAGGCCTACGACAAGCAGCATGGCATTAGAACCAAGATGGTTGAGGCCCTGAAGAAGAACTTCCCAGACTTCTCGTTGACATACTCCATTGGTGGTCAAATCTCCTTTGATGTGTTCCCAACTGGCTGGGACAAGACTTACTGTCTCCAGCACATTGAGAAGCAAAACTTCAAGACCATCCACTTCTTTGGCGACAAGACCTATGAAGGTGGTAACGACTATGAGATCTACACGGACGAGCGAACCATTGGTCACAGCGTCAAGTCTCCTAACGACACGGTTGCCATCCTCAAGGATCTCTTCTTGAAGTGATTTAACAAAAAAAAAGAAAGTCTATATATATATTAACTATAGTACAGTAGTAATAAATTATAAAGTGTTTTGTTGCTTTTTTCTTTTACATCATCAATCTGATGTAGGCTAACACAACCGCAAACGTACCCGTACACACACCAATCAGCCATTGCATCACCTGCAGCTTGGTTCCTTCAATCATCGTCTTGAAGTTGCTGAGCTCTTGGTCGATCCGAGTGTCCGTCTCCTTGATCTTGCGTTCGTGGATGGACGATTCTTCCCGGATCCTGGCCTTCTCCAGATTGAGATCCAGCCGTACGCTGGAATGGGACTTTGAAATCTCCTCCTTGAATTTTTGACGCAACTTGTCAATATCCGTCGTCAGACGTTCGTGCTCGTTTCGAATCCGCGTCACATCGGTCTTGTCGATGGTCTGGAGCTCGGATTTGAGCTTTGTAAAGTCGACTTTTTGCTGATAGGACCGACGGGAGAAGTCTTCCTTAGAAACCAGGTTACTAGAGATGTTTTCGACAGATTCATCAAGAACGGTTGCCAGTGCCTTCAACACTGCTTCGCTCTGTGTTTGTGTGAATCCCTGGCGTTCCAGTTGGTGGGCAAACTTTCGTGTATCGAAATGATGCAAAGCTGGTCGCAGCTGCGATGTGCTGAACCCTCTTTTACACGCTAGTCTCCACGACCGTCCACTCGATCGTAACAGCATCATGAATTATGGTGTTGGTGTTCTCTACTACTTTAGCCGCCAGAACGCTGCAGTTCGCTTTCTTAATAAAGAGAGGTGATGATTGACAGGGTATTTTACCGAACACTTAAGATAACAACCCTTACCCTGTGTTACCTATCATGATACATTAGAATGAAGTAATATTCAAAAAAAAAAAAAACGCCCAGCAGCCTCTTCAGAAGAGGCCAGCGACCTGAATTGCTGGTGGAGAGGGGGGATATCGATGAGTCCTGTACTTGTTGTTTTAAAAAAATCAAAAATCAATCAGGTCTCAATATTTTTAGCTGGCTGTATTTGATGAAATGGTACGTACGTTGTGGAAAACCTTTTTTATGGTGGCCTATCACAGAACTCGTCACCCTTACAGTGAGCGTTCTTTTTCACTCCATAAAAATAATATATAGTATAATAATAAGAATAATTGGATTGCGTTAATAATTTTCAGAATGGCTGCTGCACGCTTACTGCGACCCATGCTGACGGTAGCATCTGTAGCAGGTGCTACCTACTACAGCTGTCACCAGTTGTCGACTCCAATTCGATTAGACTCAAAGTACAACGTGAATACTCCCGGATTGTACGTCTGGGGGAGCAACCTGGGCAAGGTGGTGAACCCAGAATCCGTTGATCCCGTAGTCAAGACTCCACATCGTGTGCCTTATTTTGATGGCAAGATTCTGCGTCATCTGGCCATTTCAGAAAAAAGTGCTTTGGCCGTTCTGGACAATGGAGATGTTGTTCAATGGGGGAATGGTGGTAATTTGCCCGCTCTCGTGTTGAAGGGAAAGGACATTTCAAAAGTTTGCGTCTGTGGCAATGGGATAGGGTTTGCCTTGGCTAAGAATGGTCAGCAGGTCTATTCCTGGAACACGCTGGATCCAAAATTCACTCATCAACCGGGGTCGTGGTGGAAATTCTGGGGCAGTAGCAGTGATGGCCCAATCGTCGAATTCCCAGCATTGGCAATGTTCGAACACATCAAGGACATTGACGCCGGGGATGAGCACTTAGTTGCATTGACCTCCAAAGGCAGGGTTTTCACTGGGGCTGCGGGTAATATATCTGCATCAAAAGGCCAATTCGGCATTGCATCGTATTCCCAGTTTGATGAACCACCAAAGGCTGGTAAGCTCCATGAAGTCAAGCTCATCAAAAAATTGAGCTCCCCTGTTGAGCAAGTTGCGTCTGGCGCAAATCATGTAGTAGTCCGGACTAATGACGGAAGGCTGTATGGTTTTGGAGAGAATATCTACGGCCAATTAGCCACGTCCTTTGGCCAGCGCACGGCTAATGTGGCAGTTCCAAGTGAAATCCCATTAACAAAGTTCCTATCGGACTCCTACTACAAACGAGTTTGTAATATTGCAGCCGGTGGCGATATCACCTACGTGTCGGTCATTGGTGAAGGAGACAAGCTCGAGCATTTCTCGTTTGGAAATGGCTTGTCTGGGCAATTGGGTACTGGCTCGTTTGCACATGCTCAAAGCTCGCCGGTTAAAATGAAGTTCTTTGACGAGATGATGGAATATTCTGAAAGCTTGAAAAAAATGGTGCCAATCCCGCTAGCCGGCTGGTCTGTGGGTAAGACGCATAGTGCCGTTAGCTTAAACAGTGAGAACACTAGCGATCTGCTGGTTTGGGGTGGTAATCAATCTTGCCAACTGGGCACTGGAAAGAAAAACACGATTCCAAAACCAATCACCATCTTGCCTTTGGATTCTTCGCGCGAAGATAACGCTGGTGAGAACGACAGTATGCTCCGCTTGCAATTGTTCAAAGCCCATGCATTGAAGTTCACGACCCCACAGGGGAAAACCCAAAAAGCTACCGTCAACCAAGTGTTTTGTGCAGGTGAAAAGGTATCTGCAGTGTACTATACTAAGTAATAATATTAATGGTTCTATTTATACTTCTTTACCAACTCTTTCTTGTTAACCTTGCCCATCTGGTTTCTAGGAATTTGGTCCACCACAATCATGCGTTTTGGAATCTTCCAGCCGGCCAACACCGTCTTGAGATCCTTTTTCAAATCCTGAACCGTGTAACTTGGATCAGACAGCTTCACTACTGCACTGACTTCTTCACCCCATTCCTCACTAGGAATGCCAATGACTGAACATTCTTCGATCTGTGGCAGACCTAAAATTTCTCTTTCAATCTCCAACGCAGAAATCTTTTCACCACCGCTCTTGATGATGTCCATGCTGGCTCTGCCCTGGATGTACAAAAATCCCTTTTCGTCGACTCGAGCAATGTCCCCAGTCTTGAACCATTTACCGTCGGCAGTAAAAGTCTCTTCAGTAGCGTCCGGCCTTTCCCAGTATTCCTTAAACACGACTGGGCCAGCCAACTCAATTTCCCCAGTGTCTGTTGTGTTTGGCGCTGTTGTCTGGTCGGATTGATACAGCACGGATCCTTCGTCATCTACTAATCTACAAGTCACCGAAGGAACAGGTCTTCCAACGGACCCGCTAACCCGTTCATTAGGGTCCAATGGTTGAGACAATGTGATTCCCGTTTCGGTCATTCCATATCTCTCTAATAATGAGATAGATCGTTTGGTGATATCATCCCATCCTTCTCTCAACGGCTGCGGCAACGCAGCGGACCCGCACATGGCCAATTTCACGTTTTTAGAGATTGCACTCGCAACGGCATCCTGGGATGACTGGTCCAATGACTTTACGTGGGAAATGATTCGACTGTATATTGTCGGGACAGCCGTGTAGGTGTTGATTGGGGGTAACGAATCGTCGAGCAAACGGTCCACCCAAGCCTTCGGAGAAAATGGGAATAAGTATTCTACCCGTCCGCCAGCTAGCAGTGGCAAAGTCGTTCCAATCAACAACCCGTGAACGTGATGTAGTGGGAGTGTTTGTAAAAAGTTTGTGGAAGACGAGATCCCCCAAGCTTGGGTGAGGGCTTTTGCTTGAGCGACAAAGGTGTCCAAGGGGGTAACCACGCCTTTCGGCTTGCCTGAGGTACCCGACGTGTATAGCATATACCCACTAGTATTGGAATAATCGTCATCTTCTTTGACGTTCTGTTGGTTTGCCTTCTCGTAATTGACCAGTTTGATTGTTTCGGATTCAAAATGTTCAACCTTGTCCCAGAACCGGGCCTGCGAAACAATGACGGAAGCCTTTGAATTCTCCAGTTGGTATCTGATCTCTGCGTCAGTGTGGTTTGTGCACAATGGCATTGCGATTGTGTTCGGTAACGTCATGGAAGCCAGCCATGGGACCAAAAATTGGTAAGAGTTCTCGCCCATGATGGCCACTCGCTGGCCAGAAGCGTTGTTCCCAGTAACTTGGTTTAACACAGTTCTCCAACGATCGATATCTTGCGTCAGTTGGCCATATGTATAAGTGTTTCCCGAGGGAACATGTCGAATCGCGACCTTGTCCGGTTGATGGGCCTTCAAGGTTGAGACCAACGGGTGGTGAGCTTTTGAAAAGGTCATTGAACTTGAGCTGAACAGTCTCCGGTTCAAGTTTGCCACTCTATTGAATTGCGAAAGCATTTATGCGGCACACGGGCGTATTAAATCAACTTTATTATATATAGGAGGAGTGTGTGCTAGATAAGCCAATTCCGAGATTCCGTTCTCTGCGTCGGCCCGAGTTAGTCACAGGGGGGTTCCCGAAGGGACCCACAGGGCGGATAAACTTACCCGAATTTTGATCTTTAGCGGACGGTGATTGATTTGTAGACTCGCGGTATCGTGTGTGGGCGTGTGCTATGAGAGCAGGTTTGATATCGGGCTAAAGAGGTCTATGTCCCGAGGGGGATTGAGACTGCCGTGATCATACTTCGGGATCAGCTCGTGTTTGAGGAAAAGCGAGAGAGAGACGGAGAGCCGACGCTCAAGAATTGGTATACAGCAAATTGAGGGCAGTGAGCTGGAAGAATATGGGTCGAGCAGATGCGACCCTTCCGCTGACGAGAAGGCCCTTTGAGCGATGGCAGAGATTGCCTCATCCAGACGCTGTGGAGCGAACAAATCGGCAATTTGAACCAATGCGGACAACAGTAGGCAATATCTGTTTAGGTTCCTATCGCTTGGAGCAGTCTGTACGGGACGGCTGTTCGGCGTGTTGTTCTTGTAATATTCCGCCACGCATCCAACCTGAGAACACTGTCGAGACGCATTAAGTAGCCAACCAAGCGTCTCGATCTCTTGCTTGTTATATACGAACCGCTGCCCTTCGCATTCAACACGAATGTACAGGAGAATGAATGTGAAGATGCGGTTGAGGGCTGAATCCGCGCTCGTGTGCAATCTGTAGATGATGGACAACCGGGGCCGCTCTCTAGTCAGAAACTCACGGAGCTGTTGCTGTTGGCTGTTCCGGAAGCGTTCCAAAAACTCCGCAATGAGCTCATCTCGTATGATCGGGTCGTTCGGCCTGAAAAAATCCTGCTCACGTTTGATCCATTCATTCCTCCGCCGGTTATGCGCCATATATAGGGGAGCTGGAATGCGTGAAGTGAGTGGCTACTACGGAAACAGTAGGTCCAAACGCACGGCGCGCATATAACACCACCCAGAATCATGAACTCAGCTATGTCTGTAAGACCACCTAGCCTGGTCTAGGAATTGGCTCGCAGAGCCACTTCTGAGCCGTTGGGTGAAGTTGCCCTGCGGGCGGCCTTCTTTTCTAGAAAAGAAGCAAAAGCACTGGAGGGCCGTGCAGAGCTAGTGTTTTGCTTATTTTCGGAAGAAAAAAAAAAAAAAAAAACAGTCTACTTGGGCCCAGAATTGGGATAGCGTTTTTTAGTGTACAAAGCAGTAGACTGGTTTGTGTAGCCTCCATTGGAGCTTCTTTGTCGTTTAGTCAATTCCGGGGTATCAGATTCCAGTGTTGATGTGTGAATATACAGACCAGTCAGTGTATATGCATATGCATATATATGCATTGGTTAATATGCGTATTATTAAAATATGCAAATTTTGTGATTTGGTAAAACGAGGAATCCATTATAGACCGGAAAAAATCTTGAAATAATTGCGTATAATCGGTATTCAGAGCGGTTGTGTTAGGATTTTTCATCAAGTCTCACCTATTTGGGATTGAAAAAGATCAATACAATTGTTATCCCTATAAAACCGAACTAGCCCGTTGACCGCTATAAGGTCTTCACAG
>JAJLUR010000009.1:0-19368 GCA_030674225.1 Blastobotrys terrestris | reverse complement strand
GTAAGCTGCAAACAGCATCTGCGCATACGTAGCTTCTAGCTTGTTATTAAAGAATGTGTGTAAATACTCTAGCCTTTCCCGTTGTCCCTTTTTGATCATATCCCTTATGAACACGGTTCGTAGATGTATGCTTATGCATATTCGTGTGGTGAGAGTGTTCAGTCCTTTATATGAATATGCATACGGTGGTCAAACAGCTCAACCGTAATATCCAGGAAAATGGATGTACGTATGCATACAGGGTATGTGTTAGTAGAAGCACGGACGAATATGTATGTATGGTTAATAAATGAGGTTGAAATGAAATAAATAATAATAATAAAAAAAAAATGCTGCTTTAATCTGTCCCTGGTTGCATCCAACGGCGTGTACATAACCTGCTACGAATATACACACATAGCCTTTCAAACATGGCCCCAACCAACAGACGGTAGAATATATGCACACAATTCCCAGAAAAAACATTAGACGGTTTATTATTAAATTATAAATACAGCGTTCTCAATTGGCCGCGGCCTCCTTCACCTGCTTCATCTTCCAAGCAACATATTTGGCACTATGGCCTATACAGGACTTCAGCCGTTTGGCCGTCGGCTCATCCTCATCCTCATTCGCTTCGTCCTCTTCAAACTTACCGACAGTGAACACCATGTTGTTTCGAGTGGAGGTAGATTCGTGCCTATTCGGAACATAAACCGGTGGCGTTGTGAACCACGCCATCTGGCCCGATCTGACTTTTGCAACTGAGTCTAAATTCTTGGTCGGAAGCAAAGACTGTGCTCCATCAGGCAAGGTGAACGTACACGGTGGAGCTGGAGGAGTGTAGCCAGGCAGCAACGATTGTCTGTAGCCCATGGCCCCTCCACCACCTTGCTGCGCGTACGGCTGCTGCTGGTATTGCGAATGTTGGCCCATTGGCGTTCGGGACGACATCATTGGTGAGTAATTTCCCCCCTTTGCCTGATTATTCAACCGCCCATTGCTGAAGGACGACCTACGCATCATGGCAGCATTCCCAGCACCGACAGTGTGGGGTTGGCGCGGCGTGGAAATGGAGTTGGAGGGACTCTGGTGGCTGGTGAACTGGTGAGGTATAACCGGCTCGTCCTCAGGGGTAGGCTGCTCTGGGGGATCATTGGGATCAATTGGTCGTTTGTAAACCGCGCCAACAATCGGTGGAGCATTGGAGACACCCATCTTGGGTTCAGGGATCGGATCATCATCCTTTGCATCCTCTGGGAGCAAGTGGCGGATTGGGGACACCACCCGTCTCAACGGATGCGGACGATCAAACGTGTCCATGGGATAATCGGTCGAACGGACCTCGTCTGGGATGCACGCCTTCCAGGTCCTGATTTTGTTGAAGGTTTTTTCGTTCTCGTTGTACCGAGATTCGCAGCAATACACCGAGCGGTCGCCAATGCCAGACGGACGGCCTCGCTGGTATCTGGTGAAGAACATGACAAAACATTTTTCGAGGATTTCGTCCACCAGATGGTCTCGATACTGACCAGACTTGACCACCTCGTTTTCGTAAAAAAGCTTGTCGTGGCGATGGACGGTCTGCTCTGGCCGATAGTACCAACAGGCATTGATCCATTTCTGGCCATCCGAGGCCCTCCAGATTCTGAAGATCTGGCCAATCGTGGGTTTGGCCGGGTCGTTGAGGTTGGAAATGTGGACCCAATCGCCCACCCTGTAAATCTCGCCCCGATGCTCGACCTGGTCCAAAGGCAGACGCGAAGTTTTGGAGTTGGAGTCAGGATCCTGATAGACCGAGTCTGGTTTTTTCATTTCCTCCTCCGCCAGAGTAGTCATTGTTTGCTGCAAATGCACCGCGTCCTGGAAAACCTCCGAATCATCAGCATTAAACTGCTTTGCATTGTTGAACATGAGATTCATGTCAACCAGAAACATGTCCACGTTGGCATACTTTCGTCGCTTGATGTTCTTTCGAATCATGTCCAGCGCAATCGGCTCCTGGACCTCGGCATAGTAATCCGGATAATGCTTGAAATCCGGGAGCTTTTCAAACGCCTGATACAACAACCGGTTCGTCTTGGGCTCTTTTTCCTTCCTCACCCCTCTCATGATCGCCTTGATCCGATGTTCATGCGGTTTGTCGACTGTAGGAGGCCGACCACGCTTTTTGCGCTCCCCACTGCCACTGACAGGCTGTCTGGCAGCCAGACTAACTCGTCGCGAGACGCTGTCCTCAGACTCCTCAAATTTAGCCGAGCGACGCCCTGCGGTGGATCTACGCGGTCTGCCTCTTCGCCCCGTGCCAGAGACCCGTCGCGACCTGACGTCGTCCTCATCGTCCTCTTCGAATTCCTCCTCTTCGACGGCATCATCCTCATCCTCGTCCTCGTCGGGCTCTCCCATCACTTCATCTTCATCGTCCTCGGCTTGGGGCAATCCCTCACCTCCGTTCTCGGGCAATGGGCCCATGTCTGGGTACATGAGGTCTTCACTGGCAAATTTGCCGGTGGCCCTCAGCCTCTCGAGCTGCTCCTTGATGTAATTGTCCAAAATCACCGCATGATCATAGATCACCGAGTCCTTGCGATTAAACACTCGAGCATTGTGCGTGATTTGACACAAATCCCTGATAAACTTGCTCACATTGCTGTATCGGTTGTGGGTGATGTTCTGCTTAATCATGAACAGAGACACCGGCCTCTTGATTGTTTTGTAGTATTCCGTCAGTCGTCTATCGGGCAGCGTTTGGAACACGTACGATGCGTCCTGGTCCGCCGAGTCACGGAGCTCATAGACCCCGTTGAGGCTTTCCATGAACTCATCGTTCATCTCTTTCTGCGAAACACCGACCATCTTTTTTTTTTTCCGTGTTGGTGCGTGAATAGGGTGGACGTGCTAAACAGACACTTCTCTTTTTTATTTTCCCTTCCTCCCAATAACAATGCGCACGCGCTACCCTAACCCAGAGACATACACCGAATTTTACCGGATTTGGAAGGCGGCGTGTATAGGTTGTGGTGCCTCCGGCGGCTTCTTTTTTTTTCCGAAAAGAAGCAAAAAAGGTAGCTCTGCGAGGCAATTCCACTGCTTTTGCTTCTTTTCTAGAAAAGAAGGCCGCCCGCAGGGCAATACGCGGACCCCGTGTAGCCTCCGGCGGCATCTTTTTTCTCCGAAAAGAAGCAAAAAAGGTAGCTCTGCGAGGCAATTCCAGTGCTTTTGCTTCTTTTCTAGAAAAGAAGGCCGCCCGCAGGGCATACACAGACCCCATCGTTATGTGGTGCGCATCCTCCAAAGAAAAGAAGCACAAGCATCGGTCGAACGGCAGCTCACACTAACATCCTACAATTTTGATCTTTTAAGGATTCGGTTGCTTCTTACGTGTTCCAGATCAAAAAACAATATCACATCTAATCTCACTCTGCCTGGCTTTTAACACCTTTGCTGGACACCCAACCCTAACCCAGACAAAATATCGAATTTAACTATTTTCGGACTACGATGACAATGCTTTTGCCTCCTTTGGTTCGAAAAGAAAGCCAAATCGGTCTCAAGAATAAATTTACCGTCCAAAGAGGAGTGAAAAAAAGAAAAAAAAAAAAAAAAAAGTAAGCCCTACTAGACCATGAGCGATAGATAACGTTGATTTCGCACCGACCACTCCCAATTGATCTACTCTGAGTAAGGAGGTTCTCCCCCATTTGATCACACCGAAAAAAAAAAAAAAATTAACCAAATATGGCCGGAGGTGATATAGCATCGTTTTCGCAACACTTGACGTCTGCACGGAAGATCTTGGCACTCATCGGGGCAGGTCTGTCTGCTTCGTCCGGACTGCCCACCTTCCGTGGGGCTGGCGGTCTATGGAACGGATATGACGCGACCCAGGTTGCTACGTTAGATGCCTTTCAATGTGATCCCGGGTTAGTATGGCAATTCTACGCCTACCGCCGATCGGCTGCCCTGCGAGCGAAGCCCAATCAGGGACACTATGCATTGGCTGAATTAGCCAAAAGACTGGGACCGGAGAAGTTTCTGGCCCTCACACAAAACGTCGATGGGCTGAGCATGCGGGCAGAGCACCCGGCTGAAAGCCTGTTAAATCTGCATGGAGACCTCTTCTCGGTAAAGTGCACGTCATTCCTGTGCAACTTCCAAGGCCAGAACTTTGATAACCCCATCACACCGGGCTTGAGCCATTGTGTGGGGTCTAACGAAATACGCCAGATTCCGCTGGAGGATCTGCCCCGATGCCCACGCTGTGACGGCTTACTGCGACCGGGCGTGGTGTGGTTCGGGGAGACGTTGCCGCTGCGAGCGGTGCAGACGGCAGACGAATTTGTGGAGTCTGCGGAGGTGGATCTGATTCTGGTGATAGGCACATCCGGCACGGTGTGGCCTGCGGCGGGCTATATTGATAGAGTGTCCAATCTGGGTGGCCATGTGGCCATCTTCAACACCGAGACTGACCAGTACAATTACGACGACCGATATTGGGTGTTTGAGGGCGATGCGGCCAAGACGCTCCCTAGACAGTTAGAACCGATAATAGGCACCAAATACAAGTCATGAACACACCAGCCGTAGTTTTCTCCGAAACGGTGAGTGCCTCCGGCGGCTTCTTTTTTTCTCCGAAAAAGAAGCAAAAAAAGGTGGCTCTGCGAGGCAATTCCAGTGCTTTTGCTTCTTTTCTAGAAAAGAAGGCCGCCCGCAGGGCACACACACGACTCCGACTGTCCAGTCACGTGGTGCTGCGAGAGCGATTATGCATTTGCTTCTTTTTCATACGAGTCACGTGGTACGGGTTTTCTTTTAGACCCCGCGGGTGTCGGGGAGTGTAGTATTAGATATATTTCATACTGTATCGATTTTACAATTAAAAGTGGATTGGCTTGTCGTACGCAGCCATGGCAGCCTCCTTGAACGCCTCGGAGAGGGTTGGATGGGCGTGACAGGTTCTGGCAACGTCCTCAGAGGAGGCTCCGTACTCGACGGCCAGGACGGCCTCGGCGATCATCTCGCCAGCATTAGGGCCGATGATGTGGACGCCGAGGATTCTATCGGTCTCCTTGTCCGAGAGGAACTTGACAAAGCCTTCGGTGTCGAGGTTAGTCTTTGCTCTGGAGTTGGCGAGGAACGGGAACTTGCCGACGTTGTAGGCCACGCCAGCCTGCTTGAGCTCTGCCTCGTTCTGGCCCACCCAGGCAACCTCTGGATGGGTGTACATGACAGATGGGATGGCGCCGTAGTTGACGTGGCCGTGGCCCTTCTTGATGTATTCGACGGCGGCGATGCCCTCTTCCTCGGCCTTGTGGGCCAACATGACGCCAAAGGTCGCGTCACCAATCACACGGATGTGTGGGTGCTTTGTGCGGAACTCCTGGTCCATGACGACCCGACCACGCTCGTCCAAGTCGACGCCAATCTTCTCGAGTCCGAGCCCGGCGGTGTATGGTCTTCTGCCCACGGCCACAAGGAGAACGTCCGACTCGAGCGTGTCCTTCTTGCCGCTCTTTGCGTTTTCGACCTCAACCTTGACCGACTCGCCGTCGAGTCCGCCGGAGATGACCTTGGTTCCGGTCATGAACTTGATTCCTTGCTTCTTGAGCATCTTCTCGGTCGCCTTGGCGACCTCACCGTCCATTCCGGCACCACCAATGTTTGGCAGGAACTCGACCACGGTCACCTCAGCCCCGAGACGGGACCACACCGAGCCCATCTCGAGTCCGATGATTCCGCCGCCAATGATGGTCATCTTCTTTGGGACCTCCTTGAGCGCGAGGGCGCCAGTGGACGTGACAATCTTGCTCTCATCAATCTCGATTCCTGGGAACGGTGTGGGCTCGGAGCCGGTGGCGATGATGAAGTTTTTGGCAGAAAGCGTGGCCTCCTGACCGCCCTCGATCGGATCAACCTTGACCTCGTTCTCGCTGATGAAGGAACCGGTACCCTTGTAATACTCCACCCCGTTCTTCTTGAAGAGCCCTTCAATGCCCTTCGTCAGCCCGGTCACAGCGTCCTCCTTGGCCTTCTGGAACGCAGCCATGTCGACCTTGACGTCGCCAACAACGATGCCTCTGTTCTTGGTGTCGTGCTGGATGGTGTGGAGGATCTGCGAGTTGTTGAGCATGGCCTTGGACGGAATGCAGCCCACATTCAGACAGGTGCCCCCCAGAGACCCTCGCTTTTCGACGCACGCCGTCTTGAGGCCCAGCTGGGCCGCCTTGATGGCTGCGACGTATCCGCCCGGACCGCCGCCAATAACAACCACATCGTGCTGGTCGGACGAGGACGCCATTCCACGCATGAGCCCAAAGCTCAGACGGGTGCTGACCCTCATTGCGCTACGTTGTCGTGTAACATTGAGCATGTTTGTGAGTGTGTGTGTGTGTTGATGTGTGAATAGTTGCAAGCTCACAGGGCCCTTGGGTGTTGTTATATTATAATTTTCTCTTGTTGGGTGTTGTTGGTGACCCGGGCCGGAGGTCGGGCCTGGGTATAGACGGTAAAATCTCGGATTTACTCAGTGACCGCGCCCTGTGGGGGAAACGGCTGAGTGGAGAGCTGGATCGTCTGCAGGTCACAGCCATCCCTCTGAGCATGGTCACTCCAGCTGCTGTTTCCTGGGTCTTCAGTGCTGTTGGTTCAGCTGGTTCGCTCATCTCGAGCTCTGCCTCGGCGGCTAGCTGGCCGTCGGCGTTTGGTGGCTCCGAGGATAATCCGACCAGTTCCGCTGGTCCCAAAGCTGGGGTTGCCTCGGGTTATTCCGTGGATGAGCTTCTGTTGGTGGTCCTATTTCCACGGAAACACTCAATTATTAGGCTCAAGACAGTTCTCTAGAGGAGTAGAAACACGGGTCTCGCTGTGGACCTCGGGTCCGCGTATGCCCTTAGAAAAGAAGAAAATGCACTCTGCGACTCGGGGGTGGAGAATTGCCCTGCGGGCGGCCTTCTTTTCTAGAAAAGAAGCAAAAGCACTGGAATTGCCTCGCAGAGCTACCTTTTTTGCTTCTTTTCGGAGAAAAAAGAAGCCGCCGGACGGCCGGAGGCTACACGAGCCTCGCAGAGGTGTATTGCCCTGCGGGCGGCCTTCTTTTCTAGAAAAGAAGCAAAAGCACTGGTGGTTGCCTCGCAGAGCTACCTTTTTTGCTTCTTTTCGGAGAAAAAAGAAGCCGCCGGAGGCTACACGAGCCTCGCAGAGGTGTATTGCCCTGCGGGCGGCCTTCTTTTCTAGAAAAGAAGCAAAAGCACTGGTGGTTGCCTCGCAGAGCTACCTTTTTTGCTTCTTTTCGGAGATAAAAGAAGCCGCCGGAGGCATTACACCATACAGGGCCCAATTGCGGCTGGTGTCTCGCAGAGCTACCAGAGACAATTGGCTAATGGTCGATCTAGTGTCTAGCGCAGCGTCGGACTCTCTGTCCGACTGCGATGTGTAGCTATCCCGATTAGGAAATATTATTTAGATGGACGCGGCGCTTAACTCTATTGGAGGAATATAAAAAGGGACGCTTCCCCCGCGGTTTGCCACTTTTTTTTTTTTTGCTCTCTAGACAATAGAGCGTCTCTCTTGTCTCAAGGATTCTCCTGCACACGCACAACCACAAGCCACACCGTCTGCGGACACCTCCAGTGCACGATGCAGGAAGATCCAAGAGCTTGGGCGTCGTTCTTCCGTTGTCTAATGCGATCTGTTGTACTAATAATTTATGTAGGGTTATGCTTCCCTGGGGGCGGCTTTCTTTTGTAGAAAAGAGCAAAAACACTGGCTCAGCCTCGCAGAGCTACCTTTTTTGCTTCTTTTCGGAGAAAAAAGAAGCCGCCGGAGGCTACATGGACCTGATGCACACAAGGCGGTCAATTAGTATCTAATTACAGATAGTCAGACGCTCTAGGGCGTTTGCTGTCGACGGATGGAGAGCCACTACGGTCGCGCTTCTTCACCTCGGCCCAGTTCCGTGGTCGCTGGGGTGGAGGAGTGTACTCTCGTTGCGGTGGTGACCGCGATCTTGATCTTGATGCAGAGCTAGCTGTGCGTGATCTCCGTCGCTTGTCCTCCGGAGTCAAACTCCGCGAATAGGACCGACTGCGACTGCTGTAGGAGCGTGAGCTGTAGCTTCGTGATCTCGAAGAGTAGGATGAGACGCTCCGACTGCGTCGTCGGCCCCGGGAAGACGACCGGGACCGTGACGAAGAGTAGCTGCGAGAGCGTGAATAGGACGAGGCAGACGAGCGGCTGGTGCTTCGACTGACGCTTCTCCCCCGGCGCTCGTCCTCCTCGGGCAGCGACTTTAAATAGTCCCGCATGTCGTCCGTCAACGGCCCCAGTTCCAGCACCGTGAAGAAGTTTATGGCAAACATGGTCTCCTCACGGTTGGTCTTGGGGAAAAAGGTCTTGAGATAGGGCTGGATATAGGGCTCCTCGAACCGCTCCTTGAGCTGCTTCATTCCAAGCTCCTTCTTCATCTCCGACAACATGTACTTTATAAATATACGGGACGACGACGTGGTGTGGTCCTCTGAAATATAAATAGGCTCAAACACTTCCCACGACAGCGCGTCGGATGCAAGCATGAAGCCAAACATGGTGGCAATGTTTAGAATCTTGACGTTGTCATAACGATGGATCTTGTCATAATAGTCCTTAAAGGCGGCCTGGAAACGCTGATGCCAGTCTCGATGCAGCAGACACAGATGGGTCCCCACGCCGCCATAAATCTTGTTGTACATTTTTTCCTGGGCACAACACTCAATCACCATGTTGACAATCTCCATCTCGTTCCCTTCTGGTACCGGAATCCGGACTAATTTGTGTGTGATCTCCTGAATCGACATTGTCGACATGATGGTCAAATAAATAGTTTTACGAAGATCAACAAGTTCAGTATTCGTCATGTCCTTGATCGTCATTTTATTTTCGCCTTCTCCTTCGTCTGCTGCCTCATCTTCGCTTGAGGTGGCGCTCTCATCGTCGCTGTCTTCTGCACCACCTTCGTCGTCTCCTCCTAGGATTTCCTCCTGAATCTGTTTATACTCCTGCTCATTCTCTTCATATTTCTCGTCGAATCGGAATACGTTCAGTCCGTCTTCGGGCTTCAACCCGCTGTCGTCCAAGCCAATCATGTGTGTGATCTGGTCATCTTCCTCAACCAAATCTAGTCCTTCAGAAATTGTTGGATTGTCTTTGTATCCATCTCTTCGTACCTGAAACAAGACTTCAATCATATACTGCACTCGAGTTTCCAACGTGCCCTCGTGGAGAATTACCCTGAACCGTTCAAAGACTCCCGTTGCCGCAACAGGACTAATCTCTGACAAGTATGCACCGATTTGACGCATGAACCCAACTGCAATTTCCACCGATTCATTAGTAGGCTTTTCCAACAACAAATGCAGCATTTGCAGACACACCACCTCATGTGCGACCTGATGGTTACACAGATGGGCCAGAAACATGCTGCTGCTGATACACGTCGCCTTATTGTTTCGTTTAAACCCGCGTCTGAATTGGATCACCAATCGTGTCACCACCAGTTCCCCAATCTGCGGGAGTTTGGAATTGATAATCGAGACCAGCGCTGCGTACACATTGGTATATGTTAATGAAGCAGCCTGAGCCTTCATTATACTCCGAACAAACACTCCTCTCCCACGGATAATGTTGTGCTTAAAAATCTCCTGCACAACCTCCCTAATGTTGCTAACGTTGACCTGATTGATCAGACGATTTATTGATTTTTTCAGCTTCTCCCATTCCATACGTTGGTAATCTTTAGGTGACTGGCTTGCCGCCATAGCCTCTTGGAGAGCCCGCAGCTTGGCAGGCGGAACATATCTTCCTCCAGACCGCAATTCCAACAACCTTTTATACTCCGCTGCGAGATCAGCTTCCGTCTTCTTCTCTGGCTTCGGCTGACTCTCGCGTTCCTCTATTCTCGTCCGCTCCTGGCGTTCACGTTCTAGTGCACGCTCCCTATCCACATCCTGGACTTTTTTCGACGGTCTGCGTCTGTCTGGTTGTGAATCCATTGCAGGCTTTTGGCGTGTCTCCTGGAGAGCCTACAGTTTTAACTGAATGTTTCTGAATTCCCAAAAAAAAAAAAAAAAAAAAAAAAAAAAAAAATCAAAATTTGATTACGTAAGAGTAAATCTGACGTGCGTTTAATAATATCCACGGTATACAAAGTAACGACTAGAAACCAAAAATTGCTATTAATTTTCGTAAAATGAATAGATCCATTAGGAATTAATAGAAACCAGAGTCCTATAGATTTGGCTCTATACACATAGTTTCTCCCGTATACATGCGAAGTGTAAAAATACAGCGACCAGACATACGCATAGCTTACCTGTGTACGTAGCTGAAATTGCTGAACCAACACATGCATAGCTGTACTATACACCTGCTATGACTTCCAAAATTATACATGTGTATATCAAACAATCCAAAATTTACAATCGATCATTCTGTTACGCTCACACGGCCAGATGATTTGTCAATGTATTGCGATCGACCGAATTGCCCTATTCAGCCGTACATCACCTGACAGCGGTCACATAATACCGACCCATCCAAAACCATCATCACGAACTCACACAAGCTCTTCACAATATATACATGCACGATGCAATATCAGGCCACAGTATTGTTGACCTCTGGCAAGCCAGTGACGATGCTACCGGATAAATACAAAGAAGTGATAGGAGAAGCATTGTACATGACAATGCCTGACGGAACTTTAGACATACTCCTGATGAAGACTCCTTCGACCCTTAGACAGCTGGAGCAAATAGTCGGGAGACTATACGACTTGACACGGCAGGAGGCCGTCAGATTAGGTCGTGAGCATGTGCGCACAACAGTTCTGTTAGACGGGAGGGATATCGATATGGCTAGAAACCCGGCCTGGGAAGTTGTATTCGCCGGAGTCCACGAAATGGAACTCACACAGGACCTGAGGAAGCTGGTTCCTCCTGAAAGCCCCTATGTATCGGGGCTACCGGTGATGCTAATAAAAATGAGCGATAGTTTTCTAGATCTGGGACTTGGGTCGTCTCTAACCCCAGGATCAGGTGCGCTTAGTCCTGTTGTCTACGAAGAAGAGAGCGCCAGATTAGGACATAATATTGTGGCAGTAGGCGGTACATTTGATCATCTTCATGATGGCCACAAGATCCTGCTCACAATAGCAGGCTATTTATCGTGGGAAAAGGTGGTTGTTGGAATCACGGGTCCGGAGCTTTTGAAGAACAAAAAGTACGCAGAAGCTATGCAGTCCTACGAAAAGAGACAGGAGATAGTACAAGGTTTCCTCAATTACGTTTTCCCTCTTTTAAACGTACAATGTGTTATGATTAGCGATGTTTATGGACCAACTGCTACTATGCCGGAAATAGAGGCGTTGGTCTTGAGTAAGGAAACTCGTGCTGGCGGAAAATCAATCAATGATTTCCGTCGTGACAAAGGATTCAACGAACTGCAGCTTTATGAAATCGACTTGGTCGGTTGTACCGAGGGAAATGAGGCTAACAATTGGAGTGATAAATTGAGTAGCACTGATTTGCGTAGACAAGAGCTGGAAAGACTGAACCAAGAACGAAAGGATCTGGAACCCACTCCGAGCGAAGTTTGAATAATATAATGCCCATGAAATTGTATAAATCATCGTTGTATTGTTATTAGCGTTCTACATAATAATCGACCATTCGGGTTGTCACTTGAGATGCCCACATCACCCGGTCTTTTTGCTTCTGCTTTTTGGGCATTGCCGAAGAGTTAACGACGAACCGTTGAAAATATTGAACTCCTCTCAGCACATTTTGCTCTTTGATTCTAGCCAACATTTGGCCCAGAGCTGTTTCATCCCTCCTAGTCTCGAACATGGCGTCCCCAAAACCGGACTTTTTGGTTTTACCGTCACTGCCCTCTGCTCGTTTACCAACGGTTTGGAATAAGGATATAAAGAATATTTCAAGGAATATCTTAACTTCAGTGACCGCAGTCAGGAAATCCATAGTTTTTAGCGCGTCCAACGTCATAGCTCCTTCCCCGACTAACTGAGCATAGAACTTTGCGTAATGCATAGTCCTCCTAAGTTTTGTGGCGTCGTCCTCATCTTCTGCTTTTGGTACTTTGCTCTCTTTTTCGGAATCTGAATCCTCCTCATCCTCTCCTTGCAAATCGCTAATATAATCCCACAGCGCAAATTGGAATGTCTTTTTCAATGAATGCTGTCCGCACAGCTTGGATGCCACCAGAGCATAGAATGGATTGTAAACTTCTTCATTACTGCAACAATGAAGTACAACTCTTGGAATTTCCCTCTCCTGTTTACTCTTAAGTTTCAATTTCTGCATCCGATCACACGCATCAACATAATCTTCACTACTCATCAACGCGACAAAAATGGCCCTACGAATATCAGTATTCATCCGTTGTTCTCTAGCCAGCTCCATCCAATTTGGCTCAGCAGTGTCAAGGATATCCTGCATTGCCTCCACATCCACATTCTGTCGGCTACCCTGAGACGATGTATTATTGCTGGTGTTATTTTTCCATGCCGCACCCACCAGCCACCATTTACCCTTAGTCTCAACATTGTGAATATCATCCAACGTTACTCTCAATGGTTCAATTTTTCCGGAAACACCACCAAGGAATTTCTTCATCCGCTGGGTAGTTTCCAACGAAACTTGCGACGCATTTTTCTTTTGGCGATTGTTCTTCAAGTCCGTGATCCGTTCAATCAAAAACTTGGTTCTTGAAGTGATTACAGACTTGTCGGCTTTACCAACTTCTGTGTGTAGCATATAAATGATATCCTTTAGCGATGCAGGATCATCCGAACGCAACTGTGAACCCGAACTATCGACAATTTTTAGAAGCAGCTCGGTCTTATTCTCATTGATACCGTCCAAAAACATTTTGATGAAATCATAAATCAGTACACATGACACCACTTGAAATGAGTATATTTGTGATAACAGGGCCAGCAAATTTACCGGCTCTTTCCCGCTTGCGTCGCTGTTAAAATGTTTTTCAAATGTTTCCACCAAAGTTTGAACAAAATGAGCTGCAAACTCAACACCGATGCTTCGATATAAGGCGGCAACCAAGGCTCCGTGAACAATCAAAAACTGCTCGTTTAATCGACCTTGAAGGGAAATACTTTCAATAATAACCGTTGTCAAAACGGAGTTGATAATACTTCTCGAATGATGCAAGTATAAAGAATCAAGTTCATTAACGATAGAGCCCATATTGGACTCTGAAAGTCTGTTCAGCAACCCTTTAATTTGCTTTCGCAGCCTTGTGGTTTCTTCAGATTCTCCAGTTGTTTGTGCGGCCGCCGCTTCCATCGCTCGGCGTCTCGATGGGGGAACGTATTTACCCGGGGCGACGTATGGGTTTTCTTTTACCTTTGGTTCAGAAGGTGATTCTTTTTCTTCTTCTTCTTCTTCTTCTTCCTCGCCACTTTCTTCATTAACATCTTCACTATCTCCACCATCACCATCTCCACCATCTTCACTCTCTTCGCCCGCGGCAAAGTCGTCAAAATCCAGGTCACCCAATATATCATCCAGCCCATCATCTTCACTACCCAGCTTCATTGATTTGAGACCTAGCTTCTTTGAGTAATATTCCATTTCCATTTCATCTTGAGCCATCATTTGTTTATCGTAAGTGGAAATCGGACGAGGAGGTGTTTTGGTCTTTTTAGACGAGTTACTATCCAATCCAGCGTCTGATGAACTTCGCTTCTTATCCTTTGATTCACTCTTACTTTTTTTATCTTTCGCTGCCTTCAATGCACTCATGGTATCCTCAGCGCTCATTTGCTTCACTTTCTCCTTTTTCTCCTTTGCGGCTTTTAATGCTAGCATTGTATCATCGGCAGTCATCTCTTTTTTCTTCTCTTTTGCTGCCTTCAACGCAGCCATTGTATCCTCAGCGCTCATTTCCCTTCTTCCACCCATCTTTTTTTCCTTTAAGGCTTTTAAGGCTGCCCAAGTATCCTCTGCGTCATCACCATCAAGATCATCATCATCTTCCTCGAGATCAAAATCGTCTTCATCTATGTCATCATCTTCCTCTAAAAGATCACCCAAGTCATCCTCTTCTATACCATCATCCTCACTAAAACCATCGAAGCCTTCAAATTCCTCTTCTTCCTCCACGTCATTCGTATTGTCTCCAGGAAGATCAAATTTAACGTTTTTCTTGGGAACATTTTGCTTCTTATCTGCTGGTTTGTTTTTCAAATTCGGTTTTGTTTTGGGCTTGTCTTCTGTTGCCTTTCGATTATTATGTTCATTCTGTGGGTGTCGATGCTTCATCTTCCTCTGATCTCTCTCCTGTTTTCTTTTCTCTTTTCTACTTATGCCTTTCTTTCCGGTCTTTTTGAACTGATGGTTATCTTTAAACACTTTTGTTAGCAGCCGTCACACAAATCACAGCAGTACCGTTATTCTTACCATTGTTGATAGAGTTACCAGAAATCTCATCAAGCAGCAATGATGGAAGCTTTGGCCCCTTCTTCTTACCAACTGCCATTATTCCGTCGACAACCTGAAAGAATCACCTTTGAGATAGTGTGTGCGTCGGTCCGGACTGTGGCTGAAATTTTTTGATTTGGTCCCCAGGAAGCCTGTGCGGCGTGGACGCCTAACAACAGCAGATAAGATAACAGATTACTGTTTGAAATAACACAATTGATTTATATCTTATAGCATATGTACTTTGGAGATTCTTCTTCCTAGTTTTTTTATTTTTCGTTTCTTTTAGGGATTTTCAATTCTTAATGAAAATCGCTTGACCGTAATTTCGTCTAACAGTCTTATCAAAATGATCCATTCCTAAACATTCGTCATCACCAATTTGTGTAAAAATCTCTTCGTCGTCGTCCTCAATATACCGTGGTGGTAAGTGCCCATCAATTTTGAGAACTGCAAACTTGATCTTCTCAAACACCTTGTCATAAACTCCCATCGTCTTCTGCAAGCGAGCTTTTGTTTGGGAGAATGGCTCGCCTTTCTTGGCCAAAAAGGTAAATGGGATGGAATGGTTCTTATTCGGATCCTTTTGGAAATGCACGACAAATATGAACTTTGCATCCTCTTGCTCGGTACTACCTTCTTTTAAGAATTCAATTTCCTCCGGAGGTGTGACCGTGGCGTAGACGTTGACATGATCACTTAAAGCAGAAACTGAAAAGGATTCATTCAAAATCCTGTGTATTTTACCGTGCTGTGCGCTCCAAAGCTTCACTTTCGAGATCTTGTCTTCAGAAATGTTTGCTTTTGCCGCCAAGGTGTCAAGAACATCCTTCATTGTAGCCGTTTTTGGAACAAGAATATCATACTTGTGTTCTTGACTAAGTCCATCAGTTAACCACGACACTGCCACCGTTTGCTTACTTTCCAGTTCTGCCAAACTCATATCCAACACTTCATACAAAACAACGTTCGAATACTGTTGTACGTATGGAGAGGAAAGAATCTGTTTAATATTGGAGCCGTCACTTTGCTTTATGGGCATCCGTTGAGTTCCATTAATATTTGTGGTGAAAAATTGTAAATATGCAGGGTCCACCTTGAGCTTTTCGCCTACTTTTTCGGCCATAACGCTATAGGTATCATGCCAGCTTAACCAGATGTCAAAGCCTTGTTTCTTGTTCTCTTCTTCTTCCTCATCTCCATTGGACATGTGGATCTCCCCATTATCATAATGGCTCAACTGATTACGCGTGTATTCGCTTCTGCTTTGGAAGTTAATCAACAAGCGGTGTCGCATAAAGTGGTAGAACTGAACTGCCGTGGCGTAGCCCTTTATGCTCTCTTGTTCGGATTGACTCAACACCTTTTCAAAGCAAATGATATCACCCAATCCAATCTCTGCGCTATCAAACGTTGATTTTGGACTAAGCTCATCAACCATTTCTGGCTTGACTTCTTCCAACAGCCGGATTTGTTGTGACTTGTCCCATCCCATGTACTTTTTGATTTCTTCTGCCAATTCACCAACTGTCTGCTGGGGCTCAATCACATGAGTGCAAATACCACGAATGGCTTGTTTATAAGGATCAAAATACTTCAAAAAGATCAACGGTCGTTCTTCTTCCTCAATACCGTCTCCAGCTTCTTCAGTTTCCGTCGCTTGCATTTGATCACCAGTGTCTTGCTGTGGCTTGTCGCTATTAGGAACCAACAATGGCGGCGCATTACCGCTGATAAGGGCCGTGGCCGGCTCCTTATTCAAATGATCACTGGTTGCATCTTCCAACCACAGTCGGAAGTCTGGAGTCTTGTGAATAGAATTTAGCCGTTCCTCCTCCAACGTGGTCGCGGAATTCGGTTCAAGTGCAGTGTCAATACGGTAGGTTTTGTTTTGGCGGGGGGTTAAAGTCCACAATCGAACAGCAGACGGTTCCTTGATGTTATAGGCCTGCGCCATTTGGATCATGAACTCTCTCACAGGAGTGTCTTTACGAACTCTGAACAAATCTGGAGTGGCCAATTCTTGGTTAGGAATTATATCACCAGGCCTGTTATCCCAGACCCCGACATCAAAACCTTCCAAGTTTTTGAATTGATTGAGAGTTGAAACCTTGACATTCATATAGTATTGCTGCTCCTCTCTCTCTTTCCTTCGCTTCTGTTCTTCAAGTGCCTGTAGCTGGATTCTCTCCGGAATGTGAGTGGGGATTTCATCCTCAGTTTCTGGGAGCACTTCCGTCAATCGGGATTTCCTGATATACACCAACATGTAAGCACTCGAATGGCGCTTGTAATTGAATCGATTGAAGCGATTATTGTTACCATTCATGTTGCTATTTGGATTTGGAATGTCACCACCATAGTTTTCTTCCAGCACTTCCTTCATTGTAGCACGGGTGACTCTATCGTCGTCAAACTTGTACCAATGGCCATTAGCCGTCGGTTTTAATAGAGCATAATAATGACCAGCATTCAAATCACCGCTGTGAACCAATACGCCATGTAGTTGGTATTCCCATGACTCAGAGAAGTCCGCAGACTTGGAATCCAAAAATGGTGACAAATCAATGTCGGTGGGGAATTCATATCTGTCGTTAATCTTGATCATAATATCGCGAATAAAATCGTATTCATAACGTTGCAGTTGAAGATGAAGAACTGGCGGGAAAGTTTCGAAAACAACACCCTTTTCGGCATCTTGGAGTCCTAATCCTTCGGCATGATACTGATTTTCCCCGTTCAACATTTCGACCTGGATATAATCCTTGAAGGAATCTTCCAAGGTTTTCATTCCCTTGACATTAATCTGGATGTCCCAATAGTCCTCAATTCTGGAAGACTCAAAATCGACATTGACGCATTTAACATAACTCTTCATTTTACCAACAAAAATGTTACTCAAGGACCCTTCAACCTCGGTACCCTTCATTTGGGTTTCCAGTTTGTCCATCAACACTCGGTTCAATTCCTGGACGTCGTGCTGAGTAAATGCATCACCGGAATCCCAACCAAATGCTCGAGTTAATTGCGATGTGCCAACTGGAACCGCCGAGTTATGCAACAAATAGAATACACGTTGAAGGGCAGCAGGAACCGTGTCAGGCCGCTCGTTCTGGGTGGGAATTTTATAAACCTTTTGTCGGAATGTTTTTGTAAAATACAATGACTGAAGCAGGGAGTTTAAATAGCAAGTGGCTCCTTGGTTTTTCAAGCCGATATATCCCGTCTCCTTTTTGGAGTCGTATTTGATGAAGTTATGCCACAAAACACCGGTAGGGTCTTTAATAATACGAATGAAAACGGTGATGTTAACCTTATCATCTTCAACCAACGCTTCGTCTCTATCCATATGACTTGAAAATGCCTTGTTCAGGTCGTAAAACTTGGTGAACCCCCAGTCCGCTTCCTCAGGCTGAAATCGATGCTGAGCCCCTGAGAGGTGGAAAATCGTGGGATCCCTAGGGTTCCACATTAACAATCCAAATTGTGCGCACACCGACCAGTCTTCTTCGTCACCATCGTGATCCTCTGCACTTTTAGCCTTGGACAAGGGGGAGGCTTCTAAATACAAAGAAATGCTATCCGATCGATTTCCTTCTGGAAATAGCAGGACTCTCCAATCGAAACCTCCTGCCTTGACAGGAGGACCGTGAACTTTGCTTTCCAAGGATTTCCAATCATCGATGTTCCAAGTGGACTCTACTTGATGCAAAACCTCTAATTCATCATCCAAAGGCGGGAAAGCTTTAGCCCTCATTGCTTCTAGGTCATCGGCAGATTCTAAATTCTCCTGCTCCGGTACAGTCTGTTGCATTTTGGTATCCTCAACTGATGGTGCAGTTGGCAACACTCCGTCCTGCTGGAGGGACGGATTTGTCTCGTCCTTTAAGATAAGTTAGTTTGTGAGAGAGAATTCTACATTGGGTTATACACTTACCAAGTCCATCGGTTGGTCCATTTATAAATTGGGGTGGGTTTGAATATGTTGGAGCAAACAAGTAATAATAAAAGAAAAAAAAAAAAAAAAAGGGTAGTTAAAAAAGATCGACTTCCTATTAATATCACCTCCAACAATTCGCGACTGGAGTACGCTGGTATCTTGGAACAAATGTCACGTGGAGGGAAAAAGAAAGCAAAAAAAAAAAAAAAAAAAAAAAAAAAAAAAAACCCAAAAAAAAAAAAAAAAAAAAAAAAAAAAAAAAAAAAAGAAAGAAAAAACCCGCAGAAAAGAGCAGAGTATCTCTTAAGAACAAATTGGAGAAATGGTTAAAGAATAAAGAAGTGAAAAAACAAGCTAATTGAGAGTGGGAAATAGTAAGGACTAGGTATAGCTATATACGTAACAAAAAATAATGCGCCCTTTTACGTCACCTCATCATACACGGAGACAAGTACTATATATCTCCAGGGTGCCTCAAACCCGCTCTCCCGGTCCGCGACCCTATCGCGCGTTTGCCACCTATAGCATTGAAGTTTGGGGGGGAGCAGCAGCTATTAGCTGCCACGCGCTCGCGCGCAGGTAAATTGACTTGAGGGGATGCTGCTAGTGTGTTATGTTTCCATGCAGATGAGGTTTATCTTATGTTGGCTGGAAATCAGGAGAAAAATTAGATATATCGCCTAGACGCGAGGTGGAAGTGGCATTGGACTTCCAGACAGATGTAGACTATTTTTTTCCGCCACTGAAGCGGTAGTATTTTTATTTATTCAACAATTAATTACCATTTTTCCTTTTTTGTTTTCATCCGAGTTCATCAGTGAAAATTTAGATATATCGCCTAGACGCGAGGTGGAAGTGGCATTGGACTTCCAGACAGATGTAGACTATTTTTTCCGCCACTGAAGCGGTAGTATGTTTATTTATTCAACAATTAATTACCATTTTTCCTTTTTTGTT
>JAJLUR010000080.1:0-52704 GCA_030674225.1 Blastobotrys terrestris | reverse complement strand
TATAGAAACTACATTGATCTTGTGAATAACATTCCCAACATTGAGACGTTATGTCTCATGACCGAGCAGGAGATTTCCGAGGTAATTGGAAAGGAAGCTGCCAGAAAAGTGTACCGGTTTATAAATCATAGAGTTTAACGATATGAATTGAACTGAGCTGATTGTTTTATTTTATGTATATTTATATTTTTTTTTTTTTTCGGTATGTACCATTGCGGGGAACGCGGTAATATCGGCGGTGGACGGGCCGAAGAGTGTGGGGGAAGTGGGGATGGAGAGTATAAAAAGACCAGGCGAAGGACGGAATTAAGATGGAAAAAAGGATAAACGATATAATACAGCTGATTAACATAATAATAACAAAACGAAATGAAATTACCATCGTTTGAGGCGCTTCCAAAGGTCCACGGCATGCCTGAAGGCTGTGCATGGGGGGTTTTTGATAAGGACGGAAAAAAGGACAGCCTAGGCACGCTGAATCTGCTGTCATCGACCGTAGTATTGAAAGCTAGGGAGGAGATCCAGACCGGGGAGAGTGTTTCTCTGGATTTGCCGCTAGATTTCCTTTCTACACCTGCATTCAACCGAAAGAAGTTTGAACGCAAGGTCAAGTCCAACAAGAACGAACGCAAGATCAGTTGTGACGACGAATTGCATATTAATACCCAAAGCAGCAGCCAATGGGATAACCAATGCCATTTCGGGTATCTCAAGCATGACCTTTTCTACAATGGGGTCACGGCAGACGAGATTTTGCGTTGTCAAAACGACGGAATTGAGAAATGGGTTGAGAACGGCGGAATTGTGGGTCGAGGGGTGCTTCTGGACTATGTCGAATATGCTAAAAAGAAAGGCATTGAGTATTCCCCCGTTGAGAAGCATGAAATCTCTGTCGAGGTATTAGAGGATATTGCCAAGGATCAAGGAGTGAGCTTCCAATTTGGCGACATCCTTATTATTCGCTCTGGGCTGACTAAGTGGTATCATGAGCATAAAGGCAGTGAGCACGAGACCAAGTTTGACCAAGGGACCTTTGTTGGAGTCAAGTCGGGAATTGACTCTGCCAAATGGTTCTGGAACAATCGGTTTTCAGCTGTTGCCGGGGATACTACGGCGTTTGAAGCATGGCCACCAACGGTGTTTGATGAGCATGCCCTGCATTTCTATCTCTTGGCGATGCAAGGCATGCCGCTAGGGGAGCTGTGGAATTTGGAGAACTTGAGTGAAAAGTGCCGCCAATTGGGTAGATACAGTTTTTTCCTGACCAGTGCTCCACTGCATGTTATTCATGGTGTGGCTTCTCCACCAAATGCAATTGCTATATTTTAAGTGACCCCACTAGCGAATCAAAGTGATCCCGTGTTATCAGTGTGTATGATGAGTAAATATAGCTGCCAGCGCTAGCTGTTATTGCATAACTATGATCTTTTCTTTTTTTATTTTTTTATTAGTGGGCTCCAATGTCTATTGGGATATCTGACTCAATAACGGTCGTTTTTTTTTTTTTTTTCTTTTTCCTTTTTCCTTTTTTTTTTTTTTTTTTTTTTTTTTTTTTTTTTTTTTTTTTTTTTTTTTTTTTTTTTTTTTTTTTTTTTTTTTTTTTCTTTTTTTTTCTTCAAACAGAACATCTGAATTTTTTTTTTTTACTAGAACACTGATAAAGCTACAAAGAATCTTTAAAACTACAAAGAATTGTTAATAATACAAGCAAAAATTCGATAAAACAAGGATCGCCCCACCCTCACTCGAGATCACCGTGTGCCAAGCTTTTGATTAATATAACACATATTAAGCTTTTTTGATGGTCGATGGGTTCTAGAGCCCGAATGTTTCACACTCTCTTCTGCATGAAGCAGAGACTGGCCAATCATTCGACCCGATCTTCCCTACCACAGATATGATGTCGATTGGCCAGCTCGGGGTTTTCGGGGCCGATTGAGGATCAGGAGGGGGTGCCAAAAATTTCCTTTCAGACACATTATGGTATTAGACTGAACCAAACAAGCTAGTAATAGAAACCGAATAAATCAGCAAAAAGCAGATCTATATTATATTCGCTCAAATTAATGAATTTTTTTCTTGTTAATATAATTTTGATCTTTCTCAACGTTTTTTTTTTTGCCCCATTGACGATCTGCAAAAGGTGACGGATAATACCGTAGATGTCTCAGATTTTGTCGGATAGCGGAAGAAGGTAGTGTGACACATTCCGCTAACAGCCAGAAAATTGGCCTTATAAAGGTGAACCAATTTTGAGATTTCGGCTTTTCTTTCTCTCTTTCTCGAAGCATCGCAATCTACAAATATCTATATATATATCATGGCAAAGGATCCATTGAGCGAGCTCGGTCGTGAAAACGCCGATGTGTTTGAAAACGAGGCAGCCATAGAGGATAATGCCCAATATTCGATTCCATTAGAGGAGTTCCTTTACCAGGCCGAAATCCAAAGAGAACGAGAACGACAGCCGGGTTATGGATCAGGAAATAAAGCAGCCCAAATTCCGCTTATCGGAGCCCTCTCATTACTGAAGAAGAAAAAGACCGACAGCATTAACAACAATTCTTCTTCAGGAGACGACGCAGTTGTTGATAATGAAAAGAAGAACATCGATACCGAAGACGGGGCCGTGGTCGAAGCTCAAACAGCCAATAGGGCGGTGAGAAATGCGACCTGGGTGTCTGTCTTCTACTTGATTACTACTGACATCTTAGGCCCAACTTCAGCCCCATATGCGATATCTCAGTTGGGGTATGTCCCAGGAAGTTTGCTATACTTCTTGTTCGGCGTCTGTGCAGCATATACGGGCTACCTTTTATTTAGAGTTTTCCTGAAGTTGGACTCAGAAGTCTATCCGATGAAAAACTTTGGTGACTCCGTTAGTCGTCTTTTCGGTAAAAAAATCAGATATGGGGTCGATTTCCTACAAGCGCTGCAACTCTTGTGCAACGTCTCGGTTATTATTCTTGGAAACGGCCAAGGTCTGTACCAAGTGGCCAAGAAGAAGGTGTGCTTCGCAATCCTCGTTGTGGTGTGGAGTTTTGCAGGTATGATTGTTGGACAAATTAGGTCGCTACAGAAATTTGGATTCATATCCAATCTGGCCATCTGGATGAACTTATTTATTGTCTTTGCTACTATGGGCGTTGCCGCCACTTCTGGTGTGAATTATGATGCTGCCCTGAGCCAGAATGGCGTCTCTGCAGGTCCAGTGATCACAAAGGCCGTTATCAGCGGCGGTGGAGGAAACTTCACTCTTCAGCTACAAGCCGCAATGAACATTGTATATGCATACGGTGGTGCGCTCATGTTTATCGAATTCATGGCTGAGATGAGACGACCAATGGATTTCTGGAAGGGAATGGCGTTGGCACAGACCGTCATTTTCTGCTGTTATTTGCTCTTTGGTCTCTTCATGTACGCCTATCAGGGTCAGTTCGTTGTCAACCCGGCTAACCAAGGTATTAACCCCTACGGGTGGCAAACTGCCCTTAACATTATAAACTTGGTAGCCGCACTGATTGCAGCCGGTTTGTATGGTAACGTCGGTATCAAGGTTGTCTACAACAATTTCTTCCGAACCCTTCTTAAAGCTCCCGATTTGGAAACTAAAGCAGGAAAGATCCTCTGGGTCCCGATGGTGGTCTTGTACTGGGGTGTCTGCTATGTGATTGCGTCGGCAATCCCACAGTTCTCCACTCTAACGTCGCTTGTGGGCGCCGTCTGTATCTTACAGTTTTCTTACACGTTCCCTCCAGTTATTGCATTGGGTCTCGATGTTCAGATCAACGCAATGTCTGAAGATGGCCCATATGACCCTATCAACAAGGTCACCAACAGAATTGATACATGGTGGCAGGCCTCTAGATGGATTCGTGGGTTTAAGAGAAGATGGTATCTCAACCTTTTCCACGTTATTTTCTTCCTAGCATCTCTTGCAACTGCCATTCTCGGTATTTATTCTAGTGCCCTGCAGTTGAAGGAAGCTTATTCAGCTGGCTCCAACTCCGCTGGTGCGTTTAGTTGTAGAGGTAACATTTAAGCTGTACTAATCTTGTATGATAAAAAATTAATTAATAATAACGAAATCCGCGTGCAGGGAATAACTATTGGTCTTATCGACTTATTTTATTTTATCCTCCGAAAAGAAGCGAGAGAGGTGGGGTTGCGAAGCAATAGACATGATATGCATATGAGCCAATTCACAGGATAAATGCAAACCAAAAATTTCTTATTTTACAACTGCAGTTGGTGGTGTGCTATCTTCTAAGGGAGAAGTGACTATTTCAATACAGCGGTCCCATTCCGCGTATAGTCATAGTTATATATTGTACAAATAGAAATGCTTTATTAATAATGAAAATACGTTAGTTCATATATATTACACCGCTTTCCAGATATGCACCATCTGATCCCAGCCTGTGGAAGCCACCCAACCAGGCTGCCCCCATAATGACCAATCCGCATCAATTGCGAATTCTGAATGTTTATCAAACACGGTCAGTAGCCCCTTTGTATGATTCACTCGAGGGTTATATGGCGCAGGGCTAGAGGATGTATCTTTCCACACTCTAACGGTTGTATCATAGGATGCAGAGATGAAAACATCGGGAGAATGAGGCGACCATGTAACAGAGCGAACAGCATAATCATGTCCACGCAGATCATTAACGGGACCAGTACCAACCGGTTGACGAATATCGAGAATTTTGATAGCTTTATCCACTCCACCGGTAGCCAAAATAGAAGCACGGTACTTGTTCCAATCCAAGGTCAAACATTCCATTCCTCCATGTGAATTGGGTAAAACGGTGACGGGTTGGCCATTCGGAACACGTGTATCCCAGATCCTAATTGCTGAATCGGAGTGTGCGGATGCAATGAGAGAAGGCTCGTGTGGTGAATATTTGGCTTGGTATACACAATTGGAGCCCGGAGACGGCTGTCGTCCTCCAGTATGAGAGAGCTTCGGGCCCACACCACCTCCAACAGGTGGAGCATGTAAAGTTAGAAGTGAACTAGGTCGGTTAGGACTCCACACTTTAACTGTTTCGTCCCAGGAAGCAGTGCAAAAGAGGTCCTTATTAACCAAATTCCAGGACACACTGAAAACTTCCTTCTGATGCTCACTCCATGACATCAACGGAAATTGGTTCTTAGTAATGTCAAACAACTTCACTGTACCGTCACCATGAGCGGTGGAAATGTGATTTTCGTGAGTCTCGCTCCATGCTAAACTGAATGCGCCATCTTGAGTATCAAACTGCTGTTGCACAATAACCTGTCCGTCAGGACTAATGTCTAGTATAAATAACTTGCCGTTGCCCACCAGACCGTAATTGGCGGCCCCAGCAACTGCCAGTTTGGAGTCAAAAAAAGGTGAATACTTCACAGAAAAGCCGCTATAGCCTGCTGTCCGGAAACTTAACATTCTTGTACGCTAACACTCTTAATTCTGTCGCCGGGCACTACTACCATGCCAATATATCGGTTCACGCTGGGATTGCTAGCTCTTTTTTCAACGCAATCCTGGATAATCAAATCACAATCCTTATCAATGCACACTAATACGCCAAAGAATCCTCGTTCGTCTACGGTCTCCACGCGTAAGTGTTTGTTAATATACTTTTCCACTAAAGGTGTTCCCATACTCTGTCGTTCTGACCGGCTTATGACTGTCCCGCATTTTTTTTACTGCCGAGATAGAAATCGTGTTGTCCCGAGTAATTTTCCGGCTGCATGGCGTATACATGGGTACACCTCCTATTACTTTTCGTCCATTTTTGCCGAGGCATAAACCATAACCCCGAGCCGTTGGGGATGCGGCGTAACTATAGTTACACTGCTAATTTCTCCGAACAGACAAAAAAAGCACCAAGCAACGCTCGCAGGCTATTTTATTTGTTTCTTCTAGAGACATAACGCTGCTACAAGAGTCACATTGCCATACGCACGGCGTTTTCTAGGAAACAAGCCAACGCACTAGAATTGCCTAGCATAAATCCGGCGGAGGCACAATACGTCGTAGGAAAGAGTAAAAGTAAAAAAAAGGACTGACTGCCACATTTATGGATATGGATATGCAGTCGATAATGTGGCAGTTGGACTAGTAGCTATGCATATGCATGATATTGAGTGAATAGAATGTGTGGACGTGCGATTTTTCCAGTACACATATAAACGGGAAAACAAAAAAAACAAAAACAAAAAAAAAAGAGCATTGTTATTATAGTATATTCATTTTATGTGAATCGTTTCTCTTAATGGACGTCAAATAACATTATCTTAATTGATGAGTGTATGGAGAACTAAGTGAATAAGTGGGACATGTGGCCATTGGGCTCAGGCCAACATTTTTCCATTTTAGCTCCAGTTCCCTAGCCTGCTTGACGGATTAATACAGAAAAATTTAACAAGACTAGTAGTACAGAAAACTAATAAAATCAATTGTCACAAGCTTAACCTTGGTGCTCACGTTGAGTCATTCTGCAACAGTTCCAGGGCCAGCTTTGTTTACTAAAACTGGAAGTGATACCGTCGATCACCGTCGAATTTGTAATCAGCCGTACGCCCCACAATTAAGCCACAGGACTATGGTTCTAAGAATTGATTCAGTCTTGGTGGGCATTTCCAGTATGATATGATCGGATGGATTTGTAATATTTGTAATATCTAGAGGAGTATAAAAGATAGGCAATCTCTCGATGGTGTCTCTACAACTTTCGAATAACTCAAAATGACAACAAGACCGAACACACCTCCGCCTGTATATGACCAACTATATTCCAACAAACAGACAAATATCATTTCCGTTTCCAAAGAGACTCTGTTGGATGATCTCTACCTTCAATTTGAAGTTGAACACGAAAATTGCTTTCGTTTCGGCGAGGTGATTAATGGTAGGATCAGAGTTAGACCTAGAAAAACCACCTTCGTCGACGATCTTAGTGTCGATTTGGTATTGAAACAGCCTGTAGAGCATGGTGCGTTTACGAAGACAACTATTCTTGGACGCCAACTTGTTGCACGCCAGGCGACTTTTGTCAGGGGCCTGGTCTACTCTTTCCCTTTTTCTCTAACGGTTCCCACACATCACCCTCTAAATGACACTCTGCTGCCACCGTCAATGGACCAAGGGCCTGTCTGTATTGAATATTTACTTCGAGCACAAACCTCCCCATCTCACAATAGCCAAAGACGCCGATTGAACGTTCACAGAGTAAACATTCTTTCGAATAATGCATTCCCCAGTATTGAACAAATGAAGAATAAAGCACCCATCTCTGTGAGCAATAAGATGTTTAAGGATGGCATATTCAGCACCAAGGAAATGGGCTCCCTTAACTTGGAGGTGATTGACCCACCGGTACTACGTTCCCAGAAACAAATAAACTTTGAACTACTAACCGTGCAGGTCTCATTCACACCCCAGTCGGGATCAGGTTTTCCTCCTGTCATTTCACAGCTCATGTACAATTTGTCTTCTCTGACAAAAATGGAGCACGTCCCATGGTCAAACAAGTCGGTTGTCCGTAGGACTGTTAAATTGCAAAAACCACAGTGGGTATTTGACGGTGAGAACTATACAACTCAAGTTGTCATTCCCTTGGAATTTGAATTAGATGTCCCGCCAACATTCACCACTGCTGATGTCAGCAGATCTTATTCTCTTCTGTTGAGCTTTAAGACAAGCCTCGGATTTGCAAAGTTGTTGCTTCCGATATTGTTAGTCTGAGAAGTATCAACATTCACGTATATATGTAAATGAAAATACTAGGTCATGGATATTCATAACGCATATGCATATTTCCGTGTAAATTGCAAAAAAAAAAAAAAAAAAAAAAAAAAAAAAAAAAAAAAAAAAAAAGAAAAAAGGGTGTGACTCTTCGACCAAGGTTATTCATGTTCGAGCAAGACCATCAGATCTAAACGTGTGAGCCAAAAAAGTTATTTCATTGTCCTAACATAACGTCGCAGTTGACGGGAAGTAGGATGAAGTCTAGAATGTGTAACTTGGTTCTTGAAGATGATCAGAAAAATGACACGGCAAACTCTTTAAAGCACGGTTTGGTGCATGATAGTGAGTCGGACGGCTAAAAGCAAAAAAATGAAAGTATAATCACACGAATAGTTGCATTATATATTAAGTTTACGGCTAAAGTATGTAGATAAATAAATATTCACGGCCCCGGATAGAATAGAAGGGGGTCAGTAGTAAAAGGTACCTTGATTTTCGGAGGCTTAGGCTTCTTGAAACGGGGCTTCTTCTTTTCAGGGACTTTTTGTGTTTTTTGAGGTTGTTGCCCGTTCGAATCATCGGAACAAGGATAGAACAGCACTGTATCAGTGGTATAGCTCAACTTTTCATAACCTGTATAAGCGTACTTTTTGTCGTTTGACGACTGTTTTGGTAACTTGGACTCGATGACTTGTTGGTAACTAGGCGGGTTGATCATAACTGGTGATTATTTAACTGCGACCACTTTCTATGCATACTCCAAACCAATATCTGCAGCTATTTATATTGTTCGGCAATTAGTCACTGCGACGTTGCACTCTAGCTCCATTAATTTGTCATACTGAACTCTCAGGAAGATATTTGTCAGCCTGGTTTCCGGATTGGGAACGAACTGCACCTTACTAGTTTACCCGTCTCCGCTCAAATAGTCATAAGGGGCATCGATCTGCACGGCTGATAAATCGAATTTGAACTTGAACCTCAGCCGCATCTCGCGAAACTTAGGTGTGCGCAGATCGTCGTAGATTGGCAACTCGCGCAAAGTGTGTCACATCAATGTGGAGATAGAGTTGGAAGAGTCATCTATAGTTAGTAGAGGCGTTTTTCTTTTGTTAGTGGTTGTGGAGTGCCGGACCCAGCAGCATGGCGAAGAACGTGTGTCGGCTGGGCGCGAATTAAATAATAATAGCTGTCTCACTAACGACGCGAAAGCATTAGAGAATCTCCGCAACGCGTGGCGCAATTATTTCTTCCGATAAAACGCCGCACAGCAGATAGCGAGTTATCAACAACAACAAAAAAAAAAAATCCCCTCAAGCGCTCAACTATAAAAGGCCAGCAATTCCCATCTTTTGAGGTGTCATAGTTTTTAAACAAAAGATGATGTGACTTTACTATTGTTATCGCCGATAAGGCAGTTTTGTCGAACTGTAGTTTTTGGTTGGATTTTTTTTTTTTTTTTTTTTTTTGTTTGCTTTGGTTACTCTGCCATTATATCTGGGGGATAGCTACTACGCGCAAATCCAGTATGCGAAGTATCGTGGGTCCTGGATGCAGAAAAAGACAATGGAGCCCGAATTATCAGATATACCAGCTTAATCGCCCCAAGTCAATAGCGATGCGACAATGGGGACTAACACGGTACGTCGAGGTTTGTTTATATAACTTACTTCGTTGCATTCCCACTCTTCACTGCTGTTTCAGTCTGTAACTCGATGGATGTGATGGCCCATTAATGTGCAACAGAAGGAAAACAAAATTACGCGACATACGTTGCGATATATAGATCTGCAGATTTTGTTATGGATCGACATACAGATATCTGGATCCAGATTAACCCAGGGACGAAATAGCCATATCCGGTAACCGATGAAATAACATGAAAATCCGTTCTATAGGTACTCATCAAAGTTCTGGGATCGACTCGTTAAAAAAAAAAATTCTTGTCTCTCCGGATTGTTTGGTTTTCTTTTTTTTTTATTTTTGGTGGTGTGGTTTGACCCGTTTGGGTTGGGTAGTATTCTTTTGTTTTCGTTTGGCGTGTTGGGTGCATAAGATTTTGTGCAGGGTATGTGCAGACAAAGAGGTGAAATGAGGGGTTAAACTCTTACTATATATAATTGGAGGGGTGCGTTTTAAATTTTTTTTTTTTTTTTTTTTCTATACTAAAATTTTCTTCCCTCTACCCCAACGGATAACGGAAACCATATTTACCTACATTCAGAGTGCGAGGTACCCTTCCCTTTTTTTGTTTTTTTTTTAATCCACCTTCGAAATGAGAGACGTGAAAAACCCCTTACTCTTCGAGGTGTCTACAGAAGTAGCTAATAGAGTGGGCGGAATCTATTCTGTGATCAAATCAAAAGCACCAGTGACCACTCGAGAATTCAAGAGTAGATATTGTCTCATTGGACCCTTGAATTACAAGTCGGCGTCTATCGAGGTAGAAGAACTAACCCCAACAAATGTGCATTTAAAAGAAACGCTTGAGGCCATGTCAGGTCGAGGGATCCGATACTTGTACGGAAGGTGGCTGATTGAAGGCGCTCCACGCGTGTTGCTCTTTGATACCTCATCTGCAGCCCATTATCTGAACGAATGGAAATCCGACCTATGGTCGGTAGCAGGAATTCCAGCTCCTCCTAGTGATACCGAAACTAACGATGCTATCCTTTTGGGATACATTGTGGCCTGGTTTTTGGGAGAATATGTGGCCAAGGATGCCGAATCAGCCGTGATTGCTCATTTCCACGAATGGTTGGCTGGTGTGGCATTACCCCTTTGTAGGAAGCGCAAAATCGACGTCACCACAATCTTCACTACTCACGCAACCTTGTTGGGAAGGTATTTATGTGCCGGATCGGTCGATTTTTACAATAACCTCAAAAACTTCGACGTGGACGCCGAAGCGGGTAAGCGTGGAATTTACCACCGGTATTGTATGGAACGCAGTGCAGCCCATACTTGCGACGTTTTTACCACCGTATCGCATATCACTGCCTATGAAGCTGAGCATCTGTTGAAGCGAAAGCCAGACGGTGTCTTGCCCAACGGGATAAACGTTGTCAAGTTTTCTGCCGTCCATGAATTCCAAAATCTGCATGCCAAGAGCAAGGAAAAGATCAATGAGTTTGTCCGGGGCCATTTCTACGGCCATTACGATTTTGAATTGGATGATACACTGTACTTCTTTATCTCTGGCCGATACGAATTTAGAAACAAGGGTGTTGACATGTTTATTGAGTCTCTGGCGCGGTTGAACCATCGTCTCAAGGCCGAAGGCTCCAAGAAAACCGTTGTCGCGTTCATCATCATGCCAGCTGCCACCCATTCGTACACTGTAGAGACTCTGAAGGGTCAAGCCGTCATGAAGGCCCTGAACGATACTGTTTCGGAAATTCAAGAGCGGATCGGCAAGAGGATTTTCGAACATTGTGCACGACACACCGATCCAAATGAAAAGAACATGCTCGACGTTGACCATTTGCTCTCTGGAAACGACAAGGTCATCCTTAAAAGAAGAGTGTTTGCCCTCCGTAGAAACAGCCTTCCACCAATTGTCACTCATAACATGGCAGATGACATGAATGACCCAATCTTGACGCAAATTCGAAGAGTTCAGCTTTTCAACCATCCGTCTGACCGTGTCAAAATTGTTTTCCACCCGGAATTTTTAAACTCCAATAATCCAATTCTTCCATTAGATTATGACGACTTCGTCAGGGGTTGTCACCTGGGTGTTTTCCCATCCTACTATGAACCATGGGGATATACGCCGGCCGAATGTACAGTGATGGGTGTTCCATCAATTACCACGAACTTATCCGGCTTTGGATGTTATATGGAGGATTTAATCGAGAACTCGTCTGATTATGGTATCTATGTTGTTGACAGACGTAAGAAGGGCATCGATGATTCTGTCAATCAGCTGGTTGACTATATGTTTGACTTTACCGCAAAATCTCGTCGACACCGTATTAATCAACGAAACCGTACAGAGAGGCTTTCGGACCTGCTTGATTGGAAGCGCATGGGCCTTGAATACATCAAGGCTCGTCAACTCTCTCTTCGTCGTGCTTACCCTGACTCTTTCCCAGCTGAAGAGGAAGGTACGGACCCATTTGAAGATGCCAGCAACCTCAAAATCACTCGGCCTCTTTCAGTTCCTGGTTCTCCACGTGACGCTGCGGGTATGATGACTCCTGGAGATCTCGGTTCCATTCAAGAATTGTCCCAAGCCCTCACCACTGACGACTACGTTGGCTTCAAGCTCCCAGAAGAAGAGGATTATGATGAGGACGCCACTGAAGAGTATCCGCTCCATTCCAAAGATTAGACAACTATAAATACGCTGCTGCTGCATTTTTTTTTTTCTTCTTCCGTTTTCGGTCTTCTAATAATAATAATAGATATAAATAATTTATAATACGAGTACGACTTTGATGCCCTTTTACTAGCTTTGCTTTACCATAATCCGTAAAAACTACAACGTTATGTTCTTCCCACTCTCTCTTCTTTCCAACGTTGTAGTTGCTCATGTCGAAGGTGATAAGCCTTACGTTCCTTCCGGTAGGTCTTGATAAACTCTGAGGTGTCGTTATCAACATGTTGTCCATCAAGGAAACTAGAAGCCAAGGTTTCAGACAAACTTTCTGTTTCATTGGTGGCGTATTCCAATTTGGACTGCAATGCTGGCATACTGAACGGCTGGATTGCTCTATACATTTCACTTTCATAATGCAACCATTCCTTATATTTCTGGTTGGCAGATTCTAGCTTGGAAGTTACTCTATCTCGTTCAGAGGTAGCTTCTTCTAGTCTCTTCTTCAATTCTTCCGCCTTCGAGATGTTGGCTTCGGCTCTCCTTTTTTGATCTTCATAGCGGTCCTCAGAGGCTGGCTGGCCTTCCGCGATCCCAGCAACAATATCTGGCTGTTCACTCAATTGTCGAATTACATGGATCTTTTTCTCTTTGATAGATTCCATGATGTGTATTGGTGCATGGGGTGTAGGTGAACTGTGGAGTGTTGGTTAGTCCCACGGCTACGAGCTGCGCGAGTGGACCACCAGACAAAAGTGCTCAAAATTATTATTGGATTCGTCGCACAGAGAAGCGCGCATTTCAATTGTTAGTCTGTTTCTTCATCTATATATACTACAGCCCAAGTTATACAGATTTACTTCCGGTAATTATTCATATAGATTTCAAATTTTATATTGGCGGTAGTAAAATTTGGGCACACCACTCATATAAGGTGACTTGTGAGGTAAATGCATAGTTCCGGTGCACTCGTGTAGGCACGTAGAGGACAATCGAACTATCGCTAGTAATTGGATATTCCAGCGATGGGAAAGGAACTCCAATTGGTAAAAGTTCAGCTGGTGTGCTAATATAGTTGTAGAGTTGTAGCCTGAATCTTAATTAGTTCAACTTTGACTTAGGAGGCAAAAGGACACCTTCTCTAGACATCGATTGACCCCATTAAGACTTATCATTAGATACCACAAAAAAAGAAAAAAAAATAGATTCTGAAGAATATTTTCTATTAACGCCCGGGATTTGTAAATCCCAAGATCCCGTACGGACCTGAGACGGACTTCGCCTGTCGAAGGCGGGCAGGTTTGCGTATATTTGGGTATGACAAATTACGGCAGCTGCGGCTTAAATGTTTACCAAAAAATTTTTTTTGATAAGATAGCAGCTTTGTTTACTCCTGATGGTGAAAAAGTTTGGACTTGATGACTTTCCTTTAGAAGATTTGATCAATGTGATTGAGCATTGTGAAGTAGAATCGCTATTTGCGTTACGGAGTACGTGTCGATACATTGACAACGTTATTGCACTATCCGGGAGTATCAAATGTGTCCTGAATGTGGATGCGTTTCGAAAGAAGAATTACTTGGCCATGATCATTGGGAAAAAGTATGTACCATTGGAGCGACCCGACTTCAAAATCCGGAAATATGAGTCGGGGATTTTGAGTTGGGTAAAGCGAATCCGAGAACTGCATTTTGTGAGACCAGTGTACGATAGAGTTAGGAAGAAGGATTACAAACGGTATGGGGACATAGCTGAAGAGTTTATGGGCATAATGCTGAAGCTGAAACTAGATTCGCCGGTAACAGTCAATTTTAGTGAGCCAATCCCAGTGGGGACGGTCGAAGGTGAACGGTTGATACAGATCATCAATAATGCTGATGATAAGTTTAATATTGTCGCCAACTTTATGATCAAGAAGGAGCTAGCCACAGGCAATAAACTCAAACTAAGTCACAAAGTGCAAATGGCCAAGATACGTCTGGAGCATCTGCAGAGTCCGATGACCGACTTTTTCGAGTTTGAGCCCGGCCATAGTGTCAAAACATTGACATTGGACTGCTATCAGCACGTCAACCGAGACAAGCGGATTGACGGTCTATCTTTTGTACCTGATCTGTGCGACTCTTCAACACTGAAAGTACTAAAAATGAAGCATAACAAGCTGAAGTTTGAGGATCCCGAAAACTGGTGCGATTTCCAGCTTGACTTGTTAAGGATAGAGTGTTGTGAATTTTATGGGAAACGAATTGATGTCCCGGGGAGCCAATGTCTGGTGAAACGACTCGGTTGCCACGTCAAGTTTTTGAAGTTTTTCAAGACTTATCCGCAGCTGGAAGAGTTGGAACTTCTGGTCGGCGAGGAACAGCTAATGAGAGGAGAAGAAACACGTCTTGATGTTATGCATATTGTTTCAACCCCCAAGTTAAGGCAGTTAATTATCAATGGGGTGTGCTATAAACTATTATCTCATCATTTGATGTCTTGTTTCGCGGGAACGGTTGAACATTTAATTGTTAATTTTGGCCCGAATGAAATCGACCTTGACCAATTTTCGCGTCCATTGGAAAAATTCGTCAATTTGCAGGCGTTTACGGTACGGGTTGCCGTCAAGGACGACGTGGTTGAACATGACGCTTCTCAGCTGATAGGAAATTTGCGTGAAAAGTTACCGGGGTTCAAATGTCTCGAAGTTCTTCAATCAGGGCCGAGGAATCTAACAAGAATCAGCCATCAGGCGCCCGATTGGTCTTCAAATTCTGCTGAATATCCACCAGACGGAAACTATCTTTAGACGCCAAGAGCACATGCACTGTAACTGAACAGGATGGGCAGGATTATTGCTAAGTTTGTAATTGATTATCATAGTCAGAGAATATGGAGATCGGGGTCCGATGGAGCTAATAGACTAATTTCCAGTTTGGATTATGCTTTAACTTGTTATCACTTGCAAATTTGGCCAGCCAAAAATAAATAAACAAAGAAAGTGCACAAGATTCTAACCATCATAAAGGCGTTGATTGTTGGAATGGACTAGTGCCCTGTTCTTTCTTTAGTTTATTGAAAAACGACCGCATTCTCGAGGAAACACAGATGAGACGTCTTCCGGGGTTCTGGATACAGTTATGCATATCGGGGTCCTGAAAGATGGCGTAATCAACCCACATCAGCTGATTTGTAATCCTCGATACAATATTGTATCCCACATAACCGCTAGAGCGTCAAGTTGAACAAGCCAATTCCCACAAACAGATATATGAAATACTACTATTAGCAAGTGCCCTAACTGAGAGGTGATTTTCCCATCCTATCTCTGAAATAGAACTCTTCCCCATTCCCCCCACTATGTTCAAGCCCTAGGGTCCATATCACCAAAACACCAAAACACCGTTAGACCGTTTTTCTTATCTGATTTCACGTGGGCACGCACAATCACTACAAGCAACCTCCCCCACAACTTCGTCATCAGAACGGCAAATCTTATCATAAGAGCTCCATCAGCGTTTTTTGAATATAAAAGACCGGCAAATTCCAGCAAAATGTAACTGTATCAATCAAAAGTAATAACTACTATTACTGCTACAGAACAATGGCCCCTCCTCCTAGCGCAACTGAAGTTAAGAACTACACCACCCAATCCCAGCACTTGGGTCGGGCATATAAGCTCGAAGGCGAGCTGAAGACCGCGGACGGTGTTATTGAAGTCACTGGTGAAGAAAACGTGTCGTACCCAGCCTACTTGCCAGCGTGGGACACAAAGCTTCAATATGAACCATTGGAGGAGTTTGAGCACAAAGATCCAGGTTTGAAAGCTGACCCAAAATTGCCAAATTTACTAAAGGATGGCGTGACCACCACCAACCTCACACCGAAGTTTGGGACCGAAGTGACGGGAGTCCAACTTTCGTCTCTAGACGACAAGGGGAAAGATGAACTCGCTCTTTTGGTTGCCCAAAGAGGTGTGGTTGCCTTCCGAGACCAAGATTTTGCTGACTTGAAGATCGATGATGCGTTAGAATTTGGCCGTTATTTTGGAAGACTCCACATCCATCCAAATACCGGAGCTCCAAAGGGCTACCCAGAAGTCCATCTGGTGCACCGAACTGCCAATATGAAGAAGCCTACTATCTTTGAGCATAGAAACACTTCGACTGTTTGGCACAGTGATGTGAGTTATGAAAGACAACCACCTGGTACAACGTTCTTGTATATCCTGGATGGGCCAGAGTCTGGCGGTGACACCATATTCTCTGACCAATTTGAGGCTTATGACAGACTCTCTGATGGCTTTAAGGATGCTTTGAAGGGTCTTAAGGCCGTCCACTCTGGTTACGAGCAATATCACAATGCCATTGCAAGTGGTCACCACTCCCGTCGTGACCCGGTTGCTCATGAGCATCCAATTGTCAGAACCCATCCTGTTACAAAGCAGAAGGCACTTTACGTTAATGAAGGGTTCACAAGAAATATTGTTGGCTTTAAGAAGGAAGAGTCTGATGCACTTTTGAGATTTTTGTATGACCATTCTGCAAAGGGCAGCGATTTCCAAGCTAGAGTTAAGTGGGCACCGAAAACTGTTGTCGTCTGGGATAACAGAAGAGCCCTCCATTCTGCCTTGCACGACTGGGATGATAACCAGAGAAGGCATTTGGCTAGACTCACTCCTCAGGCAGAAGTGCCAACCGAGGAGTTGTAGAGAAAAGTAGTTTTATTGAATTGAATTGAGTTGAATTGAATTGATATGATCATTCAGCGTGTATGTGTATGCATATCTGTGTATGCATTTGGTGCACTGGAATAGTAGGCTATGCATATTACTTACTATGTATCTTAATATACAGAAGTTCCCTTTGCTTCGATTGAAGTTCAAAAATGCCTGCAAGTTCGGCATACACAATAAGGATTCTTATGCGCCCAACAAAAGTTCGAATTCCACAATACACATATACTTACACAGTCCCACTACACAGAGGTCTCCTCTAAGACTGACATAACTCGTCAAATATTCGATGAGAAGTCTTGTTTTACCAAAATTTCAAAATATCCTTACAATAAGTTTCGTTTTTTAACGGCTCACAGTTGAGCGGCTCATGCGGCGTACTGTCAAAAAAAAAAAGTACCCGTTACTGTGACAACGAAAGACGGGATTGGGGCCCATCGGAATGAGGTGATATGCACAATCCAAATTAATAAACATAAACAGGACAAAAGTGTACATAGGAATATAAGAGTCGTGGAGAATTTGCTTTTTTTTTTTTTTTTTGGTATTTTTATTTATATATAATTCCTGTCCACGATCGATACCAAAAAATACCAGACAGACACTCACTCACACAGACACAGATGAGTACTAACGACAAGGACCAACGCAAATCAGCAACGAGTTCTCGACAGGCAGTTCTATGTATACCGTTGAAATATACGTCAGCTGCTCGGCCGGTGAGTACCTCAAACTTCAGTGTATACTTTGACACTGTAGGAGATAGTTCCATCTGGAGACGTTACGAAATTCCTCCGGACAAACAAAATCATGATCCAAAGTTACAGGGGAGAGAAATCAGTGATTGTTTGCCTATTTTGCGTGAGGCTGTCGCCCAGATTAACCAAAACAACTCTATCCCTGTTGAAGGGTGGTTAAATGAAGAACGAGTGCTGGAAGGTACTCTTACACTCACCTTGAAAGGTGAAACCAACAGTGTAAATACTGAGCGGGGCAAAGTGCTAAGAAATTATTTCCAAGTTGAGTCACATACTGTTGGTGTGGAACAAGAAGTCATAATGGAGAATGGACGACTGAGCACCAAGGTCACCGAGGAATTGAGGAATATTGCAAATTATTGTAATGTTTCGATTTCGGTTGTAGATTCTACTTCTAATAACGGCTTTCCATTTGATATCCTATGTGTCGGAGACCAAGATTCAGTCAAGTTTGCTATCCTCAAAATCAGAATAATGTTGGAAGATATGATGGGCAGTTTTATTGACTCCATGCCCGTAGATCTCTCCTTACAACCTCTGATTTGTGGACCTACAATGGCCAATTTGCACAACATCCAGGTTCAAACAGGTGCCAGGATCTACATGATGGACTGGATTCCCGAGGTTTTGGGTAGTCAAACTCCTGTGGAAGTAAGAAATTTGAACGAATTATATATTGCTGGCGATGAAGCAAGTGTTGTGGTAGCTAAAACTATGGTGCAACACATTTTGAAACGGACAAAACCAATATTCAAGGATTGCGTCATTTCTTTTGCCAAAACCGATCTTCTAATTTTAAAATACCAGCGTGAAATGAAGCAAATCATGAAGGACTATGGTACGTTTATCCAGTTACCCTATCTCGGAGCATCGCGATCGTTGGTGAGAGTTCAGGGCTCTACCAGTCAAAGTGTCGAAAAAACCATTCACAAATTAATGGGCCTAATAACTGTCATCTATAATGCTAATTATTGGATTCACACTGGCTCTGAAAATGCCCAAAACAACACATCAGATGCTAGTGGTCTTGGTGGTGTCTTAACTCAACCGAAAATTGACGCGGACCTGACAGAATTTTTGGATAAGATCACTTTTGCGTCGGGGGCAACGATATTGGCAGTTGACAATACTTCTTTTGATATTGTGGGATATCGAGATGATACGAAACGGGCGACAGGGATGATCAAGGCATTACCCCTCTGGGCTGATTTTGACCATCAGGTAAGATTCCGACTGGAATTATCCATTGAACAACGTGAATTCATTGCCGGGAAAAAGAACGGTAAAATATTACGGATTATGAACAATTCAAATGTATGGATTAAGTTCCTCCCATTCAATGAGTACAACTTTTTCATCAACGTGTCCGCTGACAATTATAATGCAGCCACTGCAGGAATTCGACTGTTGGAAGACGAACTCCCGTCAGAACAATCGTTTTATATACCTGAAACATACCACAAGCAGGTCATTGGTGCTGGCGGATTGACAATCCAGTCAATCATGAGAAAATACAATGTTTTCATCAAGTTTTCGAATGATTACGATGTGTACCCCAATGGGTTTTCTCACGTTCGTCCAGATAATGTTGTCATCCGTTGCCCGTCTAAAAACGCCAAAAACATACCATCTGCCAAACAAGAACTAATTGATACCGTCCAAGAGCGTGGAAGGGACCACTGCAATACCTTTATCCATATTTCAAGATCTCATCGAAGGATTCTTCTCGCTGAGCGATGTGGGTTTATCCATGAAGTGGAATCAAAGACAAATACCATCATCCTATTCCCCGAACAGGAGCCTCGATCGATCCACGATAGCGACCTTATTGAAATCCGTGGATTGGGAAATACTTCGGAAGATGCGTCTCGGATGGTTAAAGCGTTATTACCAGAAAACTATGCGTTTAAAGTTGCATATTCGCCTAAATTTGACGAAATTGTCAATGAAAACAATTTGGAATTTTATACAAAGATCGTCGCACCGTTTAGAATAGCACTAAGCATGGAAATTCAAGTCTTTCCGGATCAAAAACAGGAAGATGTGAGGTATCACAGAATTGTTCTCTCTTTTTCGCAAGAACATGCAGTTGGTCTGGAGGATGTAATACAGGCGTTGACCACCTTTTTACGTGATAAAGGGTTGGATATTGTCGATAGGGGTGAGTTAAATTGCGATCCAGTCGAACCGGGCACTGCCTCGGTTCAGAGTTCAGTCAAAAGGAAAAACAATCTCTACAGGAATGCCCCTAATGCTTTTGAGCAGCAGTTTGCACCTCCCTTGCCCCCTCCACGATACCCATCTCCCCCGTCGCCTCAGCAGTATGATGATCGTTATTCCCGATCCTATCGCAGAGACCATTCCGCACCGCCTAGATCGCCGCGTTCACCTTCTAGGACAAGGTATACTGCGCGTCCTGCGACGTCCTCAACTGCCGACTACTACGGAAGAAGATATGATTGGAGAGATGATGAGAGATTCCATCGTTACGGATATAATGAGTATAGAGAGAGATACTATTGATTAATAAACTGTTTTTGTTCCCATGACGATGTCGTAAGAAATGAATTTACTAAGTTTATGTGACTGTTCAGAAGAGTTGCCGAAAAACAAATTGTACATTTTGCTTAGACATTTATTAATTCACACCACTATTCTAGGCCCGGGGGGGGGGGGGGGGGGGGGTGAACATGGAATGATATTGAATACCCTCCTTTTTGGAATAAAGCAAAAACAGCCCCCCTTACTAGCCTTAAAAAATATTGCGACGGAATCCTTTTTTATTAGTGCTAACTGATTCTATCCTGCCACTTGAAATATTTACGTGAAACTGGAAAGACCCCTTTGTTCTCCTACATTGTCCGTCAAATAGCATACAACCACTTTTCACCTGCTATGACAGTTAACTTGTTTAATGCCAATTGATTAATGAATTAGCTGATATAACTTTCAAATTATCGATGGTATTATGTAGCGATATCAAGAGAAGTTGTGCCCGGTTGATAGCTACTTCAAAACAGAAAAACGAACCATGTATAATACTCGGAGCCAATACTACTTATTTTAAGATTCTCTCTACATTTAGTATTTCTCAATAGAAGATTTCTCTCTAAACTTAATCAACTTGGTTGCAAACTAGCAGATTCTTAGTCATCATAGGGTTAGGGTAACAGGGTTAGGAAAAGATTCTTTCGTTGGGAACAATTTTTCTAACCCCCTCTAAAAACACGGCCAAAAAGGAATAATAGCACCATCTCGAGTAATCCGTTCTTATTATTGACTTCAATGAACGCACGAATGACACAACCACACCCACCAACACAAGGACAGGTTCCTGGAGGATATCGAGCAGCTGGAGTTCCACCTCGACAGCCTGTGAAGAGCGCGTATGGAGAAGATATTGACGAAGCTGGTGGTCTTGGGGACGAAATGGATTCTATCAGTTTGAGGGATGTTGCTAGCGTCAGATATGTGCGATATCACGAATGGATGGAGTTAGTGTTGGGATCAGCTATAGACACGCGTAGAATTGTATCACCAAAGGTGATTCCAGCCGAGACTAAGGACTGGAGCTTTGCCGATAAGGAGAGTTTGGAAAAGAAGCTTGCTCAGGTCAATCAAGAAGTGGAGGCATTAGAAAAGGAATCGGTCCAATCCAATAACGAAACTGCGCGATTTTATGACCAAGGGATTGCAAGATTGAGAGAGCGGTTTGGAGTAACACAAGAAAATGAAGCGTCCGAGGAGGAACTGATCAAACAGTTAGAATCCAAGTTCCCAGGCCATTCAGTCATTGAGAAGACACGGGCGCGTAAAGTGGGTACAGACCTCGGTTTACCTGAGCCTAAGGAACAGCCAGCGGAGGTTACTCGTCATTTGGAGCAACAGAAACAATTGGCAGAGGAAAAAGAACGGGCGGAACGTGAAGAGCAGGAAAGACAAGAGCGGGAACGTGAAGAGCGTGAAAGACAAGAGAAGGAGAACTCTCAGAGCTTGCAATTGCAACAACAACAAGATACGCCTATGGATACTATGGGTGATGAGGATAATGATATGATGGACATGTTAAAACAAGATGTTCAAATGAACGATGCCGATATAGGAGAGTTGCTGAACATGCACGGAGGAGATCAGTAGTGTTTTTGTAATGTTAATTTATTTAATTTGATCCTAGGAATATAAAGGAAACAAAAAAAAAAAAAAAAAAAAAAAAAAAAGATAACACGGTCAATTAATATTATTATTAGGTAAAGATGCCATTTATATAAGAGGTAACTCTAGCAGATGCAACGGCTGAAATCACAGCTACGATATCAACAACACCCAGAGTAACACCAGCCAACATGAATCGAGGTGCAAAAATCTTCCACAACATGAGATGTCGTCTCAGGTGGAAAGCGCAAAACATGGAGACTAAGGAAATGACGGAATGATAGAGTACAACACCCACAAGGGATGAAATTTGTTGCGCTTGGAACTGTTGTGGAGTTTTGGATGGCGCAGTTTTCCATGCAACGAGTAATGGCCCGATTAGAGTAGTCAAGATGATAGGACCAAGCGTATTCAACACAAGGGCCACGTGTGTGAATGGGAAAGTGATGTTCTTGGTGAGAACGAATCCTACTTCCCATTGTACAGCGGGAATGGTAGCATGGTGACCAGTTGAGAAGAAGTAAGAATAGCCCAATAACCCAAGCACCACTGGGCCAATGAAGGAACCTTTGAGCTCATGAATGTCAATCAATTCTAGTAATGCGAGTATTTGATAGGTCAACAGACAGAGCATAATTCCAGCAAGTGGTTTGTTGAACAAAAGGACCGCCGCAAAAATGTTCAAAAAGAAAAGAAAATAGTAAGAACCATAGACATTAGAATAACCAAGAATAAGCGCTCTTACCTTCCCCTGGGTTGGGTCTCGCTGTACATCAACCTTGACGCACAGTGCTCCAGTGTACCATCCGAAGTTTGCCGCGACTAACGTGGCACCAACGACAACTCTGGCAGTGACTTGTTTGGCTGATTGAACAGTTTCGTGAGCAATCCAGCTTGGCAAGGGCCAGGAGTACGCATCAAAACCATCAAGAACCCAGTACCACGAGATGGTGAGAATTGATACGCACAGACCCCACCCAATCCAAATTTGAGCCGATGCAACATAACTGGCAGTAGTTTTGTAGAATGATTTAACAATTTGAGGTAATGCAAAAGCCATGACTACCAGCCCAATAATTGTATATGGAGAATTGACAGAGGAGTTGGTGCTATAAAAAGTTGTCTTGCATAGCTCTCCCTGTTCCTCTCGACATAGGGTAGAGAGAGAAGACAGTTTGGACAAGATAACAAACATTGCACCGTGCCAGGATCCAATGGTCCGTTCTTTGATATCTTCCAATCCAACAGAAGCCGCAAACATGACAGCACCGAATGAGACCAACAAGTATTGGAGAATACGATCTTCCCAAATAGTGAAAGAATTAGAAGTGAATGACGCAGCATGGACTAGTACCAATAGAGTTGCAAAAATGTTCCATTTGTTAAAGCTTTTAAGGGTTGCAAAGCTTTGCTTGACATTTGCACAGAACCATCTGATTGACGCGCCGATGATTCCAATTGCCGCAAACAATGCTGCAATGTATAGATCTCGATTGGATATAACGTAACCAACTCCCGACATGGCTGTAGCAGCCATGAATTGGATATAGGCGCTAGTTTCAGGAATAGTGTCCATATTGTTGAAATAGACTTGTATCAATCCGATGCAGAAGACCATGAGGGCCAACCCAGCGTAAATTGACGGAAGGTCGAATTGAACCCACCGCGACCTGAATTCTTCCAACGCATTCGAACTGAACAGTTCACAAAATTCTACTCCTTGTTGAGTTCCTTTGAGGCTTTTCAAATTGTGCCACAAATCAGATTCGTCCTTTGCGAAATCAATTCCAAATTTCTTCATATAACGAATAAGTTGGGATACGGCGAGCTGGCTAACCTTATACATGGCCTGCCAGTCTGGTTTCTTTTTCGGTCCAATAAAAGCTTCTCGGATAGGGAAGCCCAAGTTATTGAAAGGAATCGGAAGACCCAACAGCAAGGAAACCGTAGGAACTAAATCGATTTGGGAAACAACTCTCTCCTTGGCATTTCTTTCAGGTCCGAAAAATTTGTTCTTCGAGTACATCCACAAGGTACTCTCAAGTTCTAGTTCTGTATCTCCACCGTGGTCACCTTTTGCATCCATGCCGTGATCTCCCATAACAACGAGTAAGGTCTTGTCATCAATTTTTTCGACGATGTTCCGGATAAACTGGTTCATCTGCTGAAGTTTCTTTTGCATCTCAACATGATTGGGCCCGTATCTATGACCAGCATGGTCTACACCCAACAGGTGACCAATTACTACATCCCACTCGCTGTCCTTTTGCTCCAACGCGGGGAAAATATGCTCAATAACGCCATTATCGACGGTATGTAGATCCCAGACGTTAAGAGAATCATATGGATGGCTTGTCTTAAAATGCTGACCAAACAACTTATCCCAAGTATCATCCCCCATAAAAGATATTGTCCTGTTAAGTCGATCCAATTGGGCAATCCAATTATCTTCTTCGATCGCAGTACCGGCAAAATTTGATCCAGCATCGATAAACGTAGGCAACGAGCCTGTAGTCAATCCTTTCAGTCTCTGCAAAGTAGTGGTTGGAGGATCAGCCATAAATTTACTCAAAAATACATTTTCTGGGTATTTCTCGGCCATCTCGTGCAAATATGTAAGTCCGTTGTGGTAATACAGTCCATCGTCATCATCTGTAGGGATCACAAAATCATATCTCAGGGCATCAATTACGACAAATACAGCACGATCAAATGACTTGGGATACCAGCACCCTTTGGTAATACTTCCAGTATCCCCACCGAGAGGGGAATCCAAACATTCCGATCGGTCTTCAAAAACAGGTCTTGTCAGCAGAAAGCCCCTTGTAAAGAGTGCAATTGCAACCAATTGAACCAAGAGAATCTTGACCAATACCATAGAATAGCGAGTGGATCTTTCGCTCAACTTTTTGGCGTTGATCTCGGCCTCCAGTTTCCTTTCTGCTTCGCTCTTTTGCTGCTGCTGCTGTGGTGATGGACCATTCTGTGCTAAATTCAACAGGTCCTCAGCGGACATGGAGGTTGCTGAACTGTTGTCAGCTCCGACTGTAGTAAAAATTGGGCCTGTATCTGCCATTTTCCAGTAACCTCAGCACAAAAATCTTGGGTCCATCAGACTTGTCGGAAAAAATCAATATTTTTTACGATTTTTTTTTCCCTTTCCCCTTTGTAGAGACACAAATGCGTTTTCCTCCCAATCATTTTTTAGCAAAAAACATTTTTTTTTTCTTCGTCTTCCGAAACCTCCGATGTGCGGCATACAAAAAGTAATATCGAAATATTCCTGATTTGGAGGGGTGAGTTTTATTTTTATAAACAGCCCTGTAGAATTAGTTTGGGACCACTGTCACGTGTAGTTTCCATGATAGACACTTTGAGAGGGTTTCGCGGAATATTCTTTTTAAATAAAGTTGTTTGAGCCCGATGCATTGGAGTGTGTTCAAGGATGATATGAGTAAAACCGGTTCTATGCTGGGACTGCCGGATATTTAAATCGACGAACTTACTGCTTTTATGCGTACGAACTATAGTCGAACGAATACAGTCCTAATCTTCCACGGGAGTACCAAAGAGCGAACAAAATTTGGAACAAAACGTACGTCGTCAAAGAATATATATTATCTGGTACGAGAGGATGCACGTTTTCTATTTACAGTAGATTTTTTGGAGGTATCGGTCGAATGCTGACGATTGTGGGTGCGTCTAGAAACCCTACCAAACTCCCGTTCCCAATACTCCTGTCTATATATTTCCCAGCCTTCAATTGTCTCCGAACTAAAGACTCGCGTGGATAGCACAATCTTGACCAGCCTACCAGGACGACACATGTAGCTCGGATTCCAAAAAAGCGAGACAACCCGTTCTTTCCACGTCTTGGGTACCTTTACCAGCTTAACGTTGAAAGATCTCAGGCCCTTATTAGCAGAATAAATGAACCGGGGATATTCCAGAAAAGTCTTGGAATAGAGTCCGGTGAGGTAGAATAAGCCCATGGTGATTGTACTGGCCAAAAAGCCGATCCGATCGAGGAATGAAAAAAGCCGATAAAAGGACGGTGATATAAATACAGCGTAAAGGAAATAGAGCATTGCAGTTAGTAAAACGGAAAAGAAGATGATGTTCTTGCGTCGGCTGATAGATAATTCCTTGTATTGGGTTCGAAGGCTTTCTTCCATAACCAATAGGTTGCGAAAGACCTGGGCACACGATCTCGGGGGTAGTAAGTCTAGTTCATTTCTGTTTCTGGACCCGCCAGGTGTCCGTGTCCGGCGAGATGATCTGCTCGAAGACCGTGTACGATGATGCTGGGTCTTCGCTGGACCGGGAGAAGCTTGTGGTGTCAAGTCTCCAAGCAGCAGCTGTTTCTCTTCAACCGACCCTTCCCCAGGAATGGGAGTTGAAGTAGCAGTCCGTAGGATCTCCTGGTCGCTCATGTTCACGTTCCAGCCAGAATAACGTGGAGTATAGACTGCTGCTGCTGGATGAACATGATTGTCCCAATATACTATGTGCAGCCCTCCCCTCTCCCCAACTCGTGGGATCCCCCGCTCCTCAACAATTGGGGGTAAATGGGATCATATACGTATAAGCATCTCTCTAGGAGAAAGTCTGTATTTTATATTGTAATATAAATATATGTATAATTGGGCTATTTCAATGGGTACTGTTAGAGGAACATTGGCTCGTATGTGATATATTTTTGTCAAGCTTCATCTCAACGCCGCATGAGCCGCATATACGGTCATTGGTTTTGGTTGCGATTTCGGCCATAGAGGTCTGAGATCGGTTGCACGGTGCGTGTATATCGACGGGTAATTGGTTGTGTAATTCATAATTGGCTAGTAAAAATATGGAGAACTAACCCGAGTGTAAGAACTGGGTAGAATCCGGGAGGAGCAGTAACATAAGCTAAGGACTTGAGACCTGTATTTTCGTATACACGTTAAATTTACACTGCTCGTTTTTAATGTCTGCATGATACGTGATACCAATGTTTCTAATATAACTGTATGCTTGTATATATTGGCTATGATTCTGCCTGCGAGATGGCGTTGCGACTCATTCACGTGGACAAGATGTTGATGGGCACAGCGAGCTGTGACAGCTGCATATGCATGCGTCTATTTGCATTTTCAAAGACGTTTAAACGCAGATGACATCTGCACATGCACGATACTATTAAATAAGTTGTAATGCTGACTTTGGAACCACTATGCCGAGGTTAGTTCGACCGCTGAACTAGTAGTAATATTTGCATGATTCATTTTGATGCCCCTTATCCGCACCACTCAGGCTAACATTGAGGATGAGAACTGCGACAAGCGTGTGATGTTTCGCAACATCTGCAACTGGACAGTTGAAATTAATAAATAAATAAACACTACAATCAGGAGCAGAAAATCTGAAAGCAATGCGGTACAATGATTGCTCCAGCCGTAAGTTGAGACACGACGCGGTTCGTTAACCCTCTCCGCGGATATATTAAGCAGCAATGTAATGGAGGCAGTTCTTTTTTCACTGACAAAGAAACAAAAGAGCAACTTATCTTTTGTCTATTCGACTCTTATACCATACCGTACTATTTTCCTGTCTTTTTACTCCATATACAGGGCTGTTGGTCGCAATCGTAATTGTAATATTATATCGATAACCAGCTCTTGACCCATCAGCCTCACCGGACCGACAGAGTTTGCTTTATCAAGCGTTGGACCTTATCAACAGACATATATCACCAGGGTATATGAACTCTAGGGAAAAATGTCCTCTCAGAAGGAATTGGAGGATTTTTTCAGTACCCAAGATGACCTGACTGGCCAAGAGGATGACAGTGCAGTGTCGAAAGCAAAAAAACGACATAGCAGAGACCGGAAAATGGATGACCCCGCCGAAGAGTCCGAAAAAGACGAACAAGGCGAGCATGTCGATAAGAATGAGTCTGCACCTAGTAGGAAAAAGCAAAAAACAGTGTCTGGAGGTAAGCTCCTGGACGGGTATGGGTTTCTTTTTGTTCCGAAGAAACATTCTCAACTGATCAAGGCTAAGGCCAAGGCATTCGAGGCACACGGTGCGCAGATACATAAAGAACTTGATGAAGGGTTGACGCATATTTTGGTTGGTGAAAAATGGACAGTTAGGGACGTTTTGAATAACTTGAAAATTGAAGAACTCGGCGACAGCGTGACAGTATTGCGTAACGACTTTCCATCCGATTGTATTGAGAAAGGTGAAATAGTGGATGAAGAACCATATCGAGTGGAGCAGGATAAAGCAAATGACTCGTTCAAAGAACGGCAAAAGAACAAGAATAAAGAACAGGAAAATGCAGAAACTACGGAAGAACAAGAAGGCGAAGTTAAAGAAGATCGGGACAATGGGCTACACGAACAAGACGAGGCAATTCACAAGGCAATTGAGGATAGTAAACTTCAGCGTGAAGCAGAAAACCTAGTATCGGATGAAGAAGACGACGAGGACCTTGATCCAGAACAAAAGCAAGAAAAGAAGGAGAATTGGATCAATTTTATGTGCGGAACTAAAAATGTTGATTCAGAAGAAGATCTCAAGAAGAATCCGAACTATCGTGTAATTCGGTTATTGTCCCTTCTGCTACAGCACTATTCAAATGAGCACGATACTTGGAGGGCTCAAGGCTACCGAAAGGCAATCAATACTCTCCGGAGACAGACAGAGAAAATAACCACTGCCAAACAGGCGCAAAAGCTACCAGGGGTTGGTAACCGGATTGCAGATAAAATCGAAGAAATCGTGAAAACAGGTCACCTGAAAAGGCTGGAGGATGCAGAAAAGGATCCGAGAAGTAGGGCGCTTGAACAGTTGCTCGGGATATTTGGAGTTGGCACAAGCACGGCCAAAAAGTGGTATTCCGAAGGAGTGCGTTCGCTGGATGACTTGGCTAAGCGGACAGATCTCAGTAGGGCACAGAGAATAGGATTGGAACACTATGAAGATTTCAACGAGCGAATGCCACGTAGCGTGGTTTGGAAGCACTTTGAGATCGTCAAAGAAGCATTAGCAAAAATTGACAGTTCGGCCGAAGTTACAGTGATGGGGTCCTATCGACGGGGTAAGGCTGATTGCGGTGACATTGATATCATCCTCACGAAAGAGGGGAAGGATCTCGACGTATTGACGCCGCTATTGCATGAGCTCGTGTCAGACTTGAAGGAGAAGGACTTTATCAAGTGTACGCTTACCGCCGGTAAGAATGATGAAGGAAGTAAGTGGTACGGAGCCAGTGCGATTCCTGGAGACCCGAAATGGCGGAGATTGGATTTTTTATTAGTCCCATGGGCCCAGCGAGGGGCTGCGTTGATGTATTATACTGGAAACGACCTGTTCAATCGAAGCATCCGTTTGCTGGCTCGGCAGAAAGGGTACCATCTGAGCCAAAAGGGGCTATTCAAACGCCACAGTGATGGGACTGTAAACCCTTCAGACTTAATTGAGGCGGTGAGTGAACGGCGAATTTTTGAACTTCTGGGTATCCACTATCGCGACCCAACCGAGAGGAATCCGTAGTAATAATAATATATATTCCTAAAAATAATTGTACGATAATAATAATAAAAAAAAAGGGATTGGGTGGTAGAGAAGCAAAAAAAAAAAAAAAAAAAAAAAAAAAAAGTGTAGTTTCTCAATTGTGCGAGGGCATGTTCATTTAATTACAGCTTAGTACATATTCAATTCTTTTCAGAAAGAGCAGAGACACCTGGGAGATCCTTGCCTTCCAAAAGTTCAAGAGAGGCACCACCACCAGTGGAGACATGGGAAAGCTTGTCTTCGGCACCAAACTTCTTGGCGACAGTGGCAGTGTCACCACCACCAATAATGACAGTGGAGCCCTTAGCACACGCGTCAACAACGGCAGCAAGGGTGTCCTTGGTGCAGGCAGCGAAGTTTTCAAATTCGAAGACACCTGGAGGACCATTCCAGATGATAGTCTTTGACTTGGCAATTGCGTTCTTGAAGAGTTCAGTGGACTTTGGACCACAGTCAAGACCTTGCCAGCCAGCTGGGATACCGGACTCATCAGTAGCATGGCCGACCTGGGCATCCTTGTCAAACTTGTCAGCAGTGACGTAGTCGACTGGGAGAACCAATTCGACGTTGTTGGCCTTGGCCTTTTCAACAAGACCCTTGACGATCTTGGAGCCTTCTTCGTCAAAGAGCGAGTTTCCGATTTCGACGCCTTCGACCACCTTCTTGAAGGTGAAGGCCATGGCACCACCAATGATCAGGACGTTGACCTTGGTGAGGAGGTTGTCAATGAGCTGGATCTTGTCGGAGACCTTTGCACCACCAAGAATGGCCAAGAATGGACGATCTGGGTGCTCGAGGGCCTTGGCGAAGTATTGGAGCTCCTTAGCCATGAGGAAGCCGGCAGCACGTTCTGGGACCTCGACACCGACCATGGAGGAGTGGGCTCTGTGGGCGGTTCCGAAGGCGTCGTTGACGTAGACGTCAGCAAGCTTGGTGAGGGAGGCTCTGAAGGCCTTGACGGCCTCTGGGTCTGCCTTGACCTTTTGGCCGTCCTTCTTGGACGAGCCTTCTTCCTCAATGTGGAAACGGAGGTTCTCGAGGAGGATGATTTCTCCACCAGAGGCCTTGTTGACGTAGTCTTCGGTGTCCTTGCCCACACAGTCTGGGAGGAAGGTGACGTCAGTGTTGAGGAGCTTCTTCAATTCGTCGACGACCGGAGCAAGCGAGTACTTGTCGACCTTTTCGCCGTTTGGACGGCCCAGATGGGACGCAAGGACGATTGCCTTTGCGCCTTGCTCCTTTACATACTTGATAGATGGGAGCGCAGCAACAATTCTCTGGTTGTTGGTGATGGTCTTTCCGTCGAGTGGGACGTTGAAGTCGACTCTGATGAAGACCTTCTTGTCCTTGACATTGAGGTCCTTGAGGGAGAGTTTGTTTTGCAATGACATTCTGAACGCTCGGAAGAAATAAATAGGTTCTCTTTTTTTTCAGTGGTGGTGGTGGTGGTGGTGTGTGGCACCTTTTGGGACTAGGGCCCATTTATATATTTGTGTCTCTGTGTGTGTGTGGGTGGTGTGAAACGTTGCTTTTTGTCACCCAACAAATTTTCGTAGTCACCGCACGGCCCAGCAGCTCCCCATGATGGGCAGACGGTCAATTGGGTGATGGAAGGGAAGTGCTGTGATGAGGACGGGGGCCATAGCGTCTGCCGCAGCCAGCACACTACTGCTGGAGGAAGGAGGGAGGGGAGGCAATTGAGAAGGGGAGAGGGGGGGGGTTTTTCCGGTGGATTCTTCCGTGACGTTCCTTTGTGCGCCGCGGGCGATAAGGCACTATTGCAGCAACCAATCAAGCACCGTGTTCACGGGTCTGCATGAGTGGAGAGCGGAGCGGAGGAGGGGGGAAGGAATTGTGGTGGCATTCCAATGTCAGCTAGCAGCAGCGCAGTGGTCTGCTGTCAAGCGAGAGAGCCTGCTGTGCTGTGTGGGAGAGCGCTCACACGATAATGCCCAGTTCTCGTCTTGTTCCGGCCATTATCGTGCAGGAACCTTCTACCCCTGAGCGGGTTTTCCCGGCGCGGGGGGGCCATCGGGGCGCTTAGTAGTATACAGTTAGTAGTCCGGAGTACGCAGGGCCCGCTGGGGTATAAGAGTGGCTCGTTTCCACCTTTATCCTTGACGTCTTTCGCTTGGACGCTGTGACTGGTGGGCGTGCAATTGTGGGTGGGTCGCTTGTGGTCTATTTTTCAGAATAGTGCTCCCTCTCATTAGCACGGGCTGCTGTGTGGCCGGACGAAGCTCACACTGGGGTGTGATCTGAGAAGGTTGTACACTGCGGGCGGCATTCTTTGCTGGACAAAGAAGTGGATGCACACAATTGGTCCCCTCCGACGCTGGAAGCGCATTGCCCTGCGGGCGGCCTTCTTTTCTAGAAAAGAAGCAAAAGCACTGGATGTCTTGTTGGTCTTGTCCTGCAGGCCCGTTCAGGGTGGCTCCGTCCCGATTAGGAAATATTACATAAACTAATAACGCGGCGCTTAACTCTGCTGGAGGAATATATATATAAAGGGAGGGCAGCCCGGAAGTTTTTTTTTTTTTTTTTTCGGTTAATAACATAAGAGAGGGTCTCTCTCTCTCTTTTTTCGTAGTAGCATCCTGTACATACACACACACAGCAGTTGCTTTATCGACTGCGGACACCTCCGATTCAAAATCCAGGGATCTAGGCTGGGTCCTCCTGTGTCTTCGCTGTATAGTCCCATTGTAAGCTCCATGCGGGTAGCACTAACTAACTAACGCCCAAATGAATGGCTATTTAGTGTGGTGGATGGGGCCTCGCAGAGCCGTTTCTTGATTTTCTGGAAAAGAAGCATGGAGCAGGCGCCACAGTCCTTTTCCGTGACACACGGTATTATATATATATTTTCGGAAGCGCACTCACTAACTAGTCTATCTCTCTCTCAGGACATCTGGTCTACTGCATGATTCCGACTAAGTGACCCCTCTCCCTGATGGCGCTTTCCAGCTCAGCAATCGATGCGACCGACGGCGGCTGCTGCCAAGCGGATCGCACAGACCCGCCAGGGTTGGCTAGCACTGCTGTGACGAAGACAGTCGACTGGTTGGGCTCGACAGTGCCCAGCAGTTGGGGCACCACCGTCCGTGGGAAGATGAGATTTGTGTTGCCGAATGGCTTCTGGACCCGTGCAGTGCGCACATTGGAGAGATCTACAATTCCAGTGAATTCAATCTCCCCATCCACCTGGCTTGAAGCATATGCACTGTTTGAGCCCACGGTTTCCTCAGTCTTATTGAAGTCCAGTCGTGGAATACAGAACCCTCCCTCAATTGTGGACAGTCTTCTCGCCGACAGTATCCTGTGCACGCGGACATGCCACTGGTGGGAGGGATAGAGCCATGTCTCCACCTGCACGTCGCTGTATGGAGCCCATTTGCTATACAATAGGTTGGAGGCTATTCTGGCCTCTGAGCAGCGCTCCCGCACCCGGAAATGGGCGTCGTCGTCGGAAAACGCAAGCATCGAGTCAAAGGCGCCAGCACGGAAGCTCCGGTGATCGTACTCCACACTAATGCCATATCTCGTCGAATACGCAAATTTGTTATACTTCTCGGCCGTGGTGGGCATACCCTTTCTTTCCGGTCCGGATACAAGAACCACCGTATTCCCTGGGTAATGGCTGCTCACCATTCCCGGAACCGGCAAGTCTACGGGCTCACTGAAGGCCTCAATTGGCTCTTCCTTGGCGGTCCAGAACGGATGAGTGTCCGGCAACGCTAACGCAATGAACATTTTAAACGCCCAGTATGGAGAGCCAGAGGAATTGTAAAATTCACTCATCAGAGGATTCGGATAGGAGTATCCCACTGTCAGAATGCCTTCGTCTAACCTCATCATCGGCTGTTTGGCCCACCACCGCCAATGTCGAAGATACAGGCCCTTGATCACACCCCAGGGCAGGGCTTCATTATCAGCGAATGCCAACCCACCCCAAAAGCTTCCACATGCAAAACGGTATGTTAAACTGCGGCCAAATGGAATTGACGAGCCATTGTCATCAAACCAGTGCACAAACTGTTGGGCATATTCGCGTGCACGCTGTTGATACGCTTCTACTCTCTGTGTATTCTCACCGTTTCTATTTGCATGGGCGTAAACCAACCCATAAAACTGCATGGCAAACGGATTGTAGTAGTCAATGCGCAACATCTCGCCCTCGTTTGTGCCGTCTCGATACCAACCGTCCTTGATGTACGACACGTCGAGATCGTCCAAATATGCATCGGTCATGGACTTGTCGAACTGGACCCCAACTTTCTCTAAGCCCATGTCAACCAGAACGCGGAAGAACTTCCAATTGCACTCGGGATATTCATGGTTTCGGCCCATGAGAAGGTAATTGGCTACATTTCTTTTGGAAACGTCGCTCAATGGATCCCAGAGATGTTCAGCGCAGTAGAACAGAGCAAAACCTATCGCAGCCAACTCAACCTGTTTCTGGTCAATGTCCCCGATGTCGCCCCAATATTCTGGATGATCTGGGTTGCATCCGTTGGCCAACCCTTCAACGTACAGGTCCCAATGCTTGAAACGGCCGCCACCCATCACGTAAGGTACTATTCCCCACAATGGCCGAGCAAAGCCTTCCAAATCCTCTGCAGCCCGATCAAAGATGGCACCACTACCGTCCAAGACGACCCGGGCCCTTCCGCTGGAGAATTTAGACACTAAGGGGTCAAACAGAGTGTCGAATGCTTCTTGGACATCAGCCCGGGATTCGAATTTGTTGTCATAGAGCGAGTTTAACCGGTTCAACTTGATTCCGGTGGTCATTTTGGTCTCCACTGATGTTCGTCTGCTGCAGGGCCTTATATACTTCACGGTCCCCGCCTTCGGAGTTGGGCCGACTGCCGTGTTAATCGGAGAAGCGTACCTCCGCACTCTGCCTTCGGGGTAAAAAGGATCCAACACCGTGCTTCTCTTCTGGAAAAGAAGACAGGCCCATACACAAATAAAGCCAGACCAAATGAAGAGCCAAGGCATATTTTTGTCTCATTAAAAATTAATTTATCGTCTCTACATGCAAATTAAAGGAATGCTACGGTTAATGCGATGGCTCCGACCAAACTGGCAGAAGCAACATTTGCCGCAGCGCTGTTGGCTTCTTTTCCACTGACAGAAGCAACTGCGGTAGAAGAGGATGAACCAGAATCGCCATCGCTCTTTTCGTTAGGAGAACTGGCTTTAGACTTGTCGTCGGTCAATGCGCCCTTTTCACACTTGTACTTGGCCGGACCACAGTTCCACTCGTCGACAGTTCGCGCATTGGTGTAATACAGTGTAATGTTCTTTCCGTCGGCGCAAACAGCGTAGCCTTGGACCTTGTCATCTTCTGGGTCCTTTGATCGGCGCAATTGACAGGCAACAAGTATCTGGCCCTTTTCATAATTGAATGGACCTCCTCGGACAAAAGTTTTGTTACCATGATCGGTTTGTCCGCATTCCGTGGTGCTGGCACTGGAGGTACTAACCATGACTTCCCTTACATCAGTGCCGTTATCAAAAGACCCGTGACAGTTTTGAAGATAGAATTCGGCATAGGAGACCGAGGCGAGAAGGGAGAACAGAGCCACCGAGAATTTCATGATAAGTTAAATAAGTGATAGAGAGAGAGCAGAATTGTTGAAGGAAAGAAAGAGGAACGAAAGAAAAAAAAAAAAAAAAAAAACGAAGCAGAAATAATAGGGAGGAATTGCCCCCTTATATACGCCTACACCCCACCCGTATAGTAGTAATACCCCTCTGCATGAAATAATTAGGTGCCAGCCATGCGATCTCCCAGCACATGGTTATAGTTTACCCTACCACACCAGATAGCCACCGCATTTATATGGGCGTATATAGGACCACTGAAACAGAGGTACTTTTGCAGATTCCTCTTGTTTTAGTCAGATATATTATTATTATGTCCAGACTATCTTTCTTTGCGGATACGCAGTATTAACACCTCCTACGCTGACTCGGGTGGTTCATGATGCATCTGCATCGACGATCACTGATCGTCAAAACAACCATCCCATTCGGGTATCGTAATGGGCAGCCACGTCGAAACGGCTCAATCGAGATGAGTATGCGTATGTGTGTGTGTTTACGTGTATGTGTGATTGCCTGCGGTGTTTTAACCTTATTATACATGTTATTGGAGACCGTTCGGAGCTTATTGCAGATTAGTCCAATGAGACAGCAGAGAGGCCACCACTTGCATTTGTGCTCCCAGACTAAAAATAGAGGGGTGGGTCTATAAAGGTGGGCACGGTTCCAAAAAAAGAAGAGGATCGGGCTGTGGGGTTTTCCATAGCTGTGGGTGATGGTGAGGGTTATAACTGCAAGGCTGTTACAATAATAATATTTGAACCGTGTGTCCGGTCGATACGGAATGGACTACGTGATTCTTGAAGGCAGCATCCTGCTGCTTCCTGATTGAATGGGGAGGGCACAAGCGGCGTCAGAGGGATATTTATTGAGATGCGATTAGATAGGACTTGTTATATTAGTTGGTTGGTTTCCTGATCTTTTTTTTTTTTTTTTTTTTTTTTTTTTTGGTCCCCTCGCTGAGACAGACTCCCGGGTTTTGGGACAGATATAGAGTGACAGGATCCCTGTCGAGAAGACAATTCTACGGGTATCGATGCTCCTGATCAGGCTGGTAACTGCCAATTCTATAGTCGACAATTATCGCTCCTGATAGACTACTCCGCATCATGGCACACCTCGTGTTCAACCAAGCCCAGCCTGTACAGAACAGGGTTATAAACGTGGGATCTACGATTCCGCTATAAAGTAGCTCTTCACGTGTTAAGAATGCTGAATGCTGATCAATCGGTTGGTTCCGCTGCTTAAAAAGCTATCCCGCGTCGAGTGTGGGGTGGATGTTTGCAGAGATCAGGTAACTTTTTTGAATGCTCATCGGCGGTGCCTGCACTTTGGATATGTATTCTATTGGCCGAGTCCTTGGAGGGGACAGAGACGTGTGCACTGCGGGCGGCCCTTTTTTTCTCGAGACCTAGAAAAAATGTAAAACTACTGGACACCTCACAGAGCTACCTTTCTCGCATTTTTCTGCTTCTTTTCCGTCAGCAGGTCGGAGGCAATTGGACCTCTATTCTAGACTCACCCAAACTGTGGGAATAGAATTGGCAAAATTCCAGTCACCAGGATATCGTTCAAATAGCTCGTTGACTAAGCTCCAAATAGCTCTGGAACCATCGCAGACTGCAACGCAATATATACCATGGTGATGAAAAAATGGAGTTTTAATAATTTACATTAGATGCTGCAATAAATACATTTTAGGTGGTGATGGCAAAATTACCTTTTATTCAGATTCACCTTCCGCTTTCCTCCGCGGGGTTTGCCTGTTTTCTTTCCTCGTGGACTCTCTTTTGGCTCAGTATTTCTTGACATTGAACGAGTGACCCGTTTCTTAGGTGGGGACGTCCTAGAGGACGTCGACGCCTCTTCATCATTATCCGATTTCTTGGACCTGCTTCGAAGGACTCGAGTTGTTGCTGCGCTTTCAACTTCTCTTGTAGGCTTTCTGCCTCTTGTAGTCCGCTTGGCTTTCTGCGGACTTAGAAGGTTGAGGTCATCCTCTTCTGGCGGCGCAGTCGATTCGTTGTTGACTTCTTCAACTACTTCTTCCGCATCCATATGAACATGAGTATCTTCTTGTGGTGGCTCGGAGATTTCGTCGTTCCTGTGGTTGTCTTTTGCCGTTATTATGTCAATATCTGAAGTAAGAGCGCTAGTATCCTCGGAATCGACGTTTTTGTTTACTTCATCATCTTTATTTCTCCCCGTATCCTCGTCCTCTTCCACTTGAGCTGGATATGGTCCAGGTTCAGTTTCGCGGACCTCCTTTTCTATCGCTTCGGTGGTTTCTAGAGCAGACGATTGAACTGGAGCTTCTTCAACCGATTCTGGCTGCTTTTGGTCAATTTCAATTTGCACCGGTTCCAGCTCTTCAATATTAAGATATTCAGATTCATCTTTCTCCGTCTCACCTTGAACCGGTGACTCCTTTTCCACACCTTCCTCATCAGAAGCCCCACCTTGTTCCGTCTCATGGCCGGCTGTCTGTTCGCCGGAGGCAACTTGTGCCGGTCCAGATACGTCGCTGCCGGTCAATTCAGATTTTTCTTTTTCAGAAAACTCAGATCCGACCTCGCCCACCTCAACTGGAGCGGCGGTCTCAGCTTCACCTTCGGCAATTCTGTCCAAATTCACTTCTTCATACCCAACCTCACTTGGAGCATCAGGCAACTCAAGAGCTTCCGGTTGTTGGTCATTTTTGGCTGTGTCGAGTGTCGCTTCGGCGACCGTAAGTTGAGCAGGTTCAGTTTCTCCATCCATAGTCTCAGAATCTACACGGTTTTCAACGTGGATAGGCGCAGTCTGCTCATCCTCAACCTGTTCAGGTTTCTCATTGACCTCGACACTTTCCACGGGCAAATTAGTAGTATCAAGATCACTCTTTTCTAGTTCTTCGCTTGATTCAGGCGCGTCCTTTACTACTCCTAACGCCCGATCCGAAAATCCGATAAAATTCACCGGGGATGGCAAACGCACAGGAATGGCTTCGTCAGCCGTATCAACTTGAATATTAGGAGTAAAGGTTCTGGCTGATTTAGCAGGATGATAATTAGGTACTTCCTCCTCCACATCTTCGTCCCTTTTCCGTTTGTGACCAACTGTAGAAGTGCCGAACGAGAAATTCATATTTAGATTGCTCAGTTTGTCATTAACAGTTTTGGCCATCCCTTGATATCGCGAAAGAGCCGCTGTATCTTGTGATGGATGGTAGAATGGATTGACTTGCTGTAAAGAATTGAGCACAGTTGTTTCCGGAATGTGACGATTGACCAATTCTGTCAAGCTGCGCTTTGGAAGAGCAGATTTTTCTGACAGCTCCGGCACATTCGCCACCTCCTCGGGAACTTCTGGTTTTGTGTCTTGCTCAGGCTTAGTCTCTTGACTTATAATATCATTCATAACTTCATCGCCATCATCCAACTCAATAACCTCTCCCAGTTGTGTCTTCTGCAAAGACTCTTCTGGCTGTCCATGGTGGACAGTGGCGAATATATTATTTTCTTCTTCAGGCTCATGCTGTTGCCCAAATAGACCAGAATCAACGAATCCTTCGTGTTCTTCATGTTCATACTCAACAGTATCATTTCCAACATCTTCTTCGTTATTATCTTCATGAAATGAATCCATCGCGTTGATCATGTTCTGAGCAACCTTATTGTCAATTGGACTACTCATTGCCATAAGCGCAAAATGTCCAGACGGAGGCGTTGGTGCTCTGGGGATCACTATTCTTTCTGGTTCTTCCTTAGGCTGTTGGCGTATGGCCGAATGCGCCAATTGTTCGAACCCTCCTGGACCAATGGAAAACAAATCTTCATCAATTTCTTCATCATTATTATTCATTGATTCATTGTGGATACTGTGGAAAACGGTATCGTCATATTTCTCGTCCTCTTCGTCAAGACCTGGTTGGTTATCCGAGAATTCGTCGTACTCTTCTTCTTCAAATTCGTCTATTTCGGCTTCGCCCTCGAATAACTCCAGATCCTCGGAATCCTCTGAGTAATCCTCCATTCCTTCATTTTCATCATAGTCTTCCTCAGAGACAGCCTGCTGGGAGTGATTTTGTTGATCTTTCGTTACATGTCCCTCATCGGAATCTGACAACAGCTCAACGACAGCAGGAGCATCACTTTCGCTTTCAACTTCATCTTCACGCACGGGAGCTTCCTCTTCACTTTCAGACTGTGGTACTTTCTGTTGTAAATAACTTTCATCCACCTCTGATTCTGATTCAGAGCCAAATAGACTCTCTTTGTCCTCTTCCTTTCTATATCTATCCAAGATTCGCCCCAAAAAATCAAAAGCAGATGACCCCGGCAAGTTTCTTTGCCTCTCCTCTTCTTCTTTTCGCTGTTTCTCCTCCTGCTCGAGTTGTCGTTCAATCTCGTCGTCTCTTGCTAAAGCTGACCGCCCTCGATTTCTCAGCGAACGCATCCAACCTGCCAAATCCTGAGTGACCGACGGGGAACCAGATACAGGAGTGCCAAAAACTAGCCTCCGCAACGGCGAACTTTTCATTGCCGAAGAATACAAATGCGACGGCAATGACGGCTTTCTTTCTGACATTATCGAACAAGATATCTCCAGAGAAGTGTGACTTGATACGCGGGAGGTTCAAACTTCCCAACGAGCGAGCTCAGTACTAGTACTAGTCTTCTTTTTTTTTTTTGGGAGTTCGAATCCCCGAGCTGGAGAAACACCTTCAATTTTTAATTGTAGTTACATAGCTAAACCGGCCCGACCCAAACACGCGGCTCCGCGCGCCAAGGGCGTGTATGTCGTACGTAGAGAAGACACTCTGGTGAAATCGAGCGGTGAGGGATTAGCTTATTGATGCCATCAAAAACACAAATTGCATACTTCGACCCTTTAGGGGTATATAGAGATTTATGTGATGAACTCAAGTCGAAACTACCGCTGGTGAATCTGCATTGGAACCCCCCTTCTAGACCACTACGGTCAATTCCTACGTTGGACGTTGATCTGGTGGAGGAGGCGGCGGTTACACAAAGCGCTCCTAAGCATCAGATGCTCGGATTGTCCTCAGCCCCTTATCTCAAACTTATCTTTATCAAGTGCGAGGATAGTGAGACGTACAAATCTTCAATTCGCAAGATGATTCGGGAATGGCTCAATAACAATGTTAATGGGACTAGAGATCCTACGGAGTGGCTACTAATTTTTTATGTGCCTTCGGGAGGGAAATCTGCTTCTGCAAACAGGTTTAAGTCTACAATTTTTGATAAAATCCGCGCTGATTTCAATTCTGGGTCGAAAAAAGATCGATGCATCCAGATTCGGAAGGAATATTCCACTGAAATGGAATATATGGAGACGTGGAGTGATGCAATGACCAGGATCAAGGAGTCCGTTCTAGAAGCGTTTGGAAGGAGGGTAGATCTCTATGAAGATGAAGTCAACAAGTTGGAACAGAAAAAGGACGTGATGGGATGGAATTTTGGCACGTTCTTTATAATGAAGGAGGGATTGGCGTTATCTTTTGAAAACATCAGTTTATATGACGATGCATTAATGTTATATGATGAACTAGAAACCGGTTTCGGCACCATGACTCGGTTAAAATCTGTTGCTTCGTTTCTATCATCTATCGGTTTTGATTACGAAGGCAAGCCACCAAAAGATTTATTACAAGTTCAAGACGACTCAAAATGGAGGCATGAAATTATGTCTAATTCAATCTCTTTATTCGACTTTCATTGTTACTTGTTTTCAAGGCAAGCGCACTTGATGTTGCAAATTGCCAACTCTTCGTCCTCTGCTTCAATCTCAGCCCTGAAAATTGGCGAACTATATCTCAGATTGAGGACATTCTTGACTGAAATGAATGGATTGCTGTTGTCCAACAAGAAAAACATGTTTATGGTAGCAGAGTGGGTATACAATGTGGTTAAGGAATTCCTTGATACCACCCAAGATACCCAGGATGGCCTAGTACGACAGGTTTCTGAAGGCAGAGGAGAATTGCTTCTGTTATCAAGAAAGGCCCTGGAAACTTTAGCCAATAACAAGGGCTATTATATCGAAGGAGCATTATCGGAAGTTTCACTACACGAGGACACCGTAAAAGGTGAATATGAAGAGACCACAGAAGAATTAAAGACGTTCTTATCTGATGCCAATTCTTTCTATGAACAATACAGAGCAATAACTGTAGCTGCATCAACTCAGTTTGAATTGGCTGACAGAATACGCACAGTAAATCGGCTGTCAGCTCAGCTCGCCTTATTAGACTACCAGTTGGAAAATTACAAAGTTGCATGTTCTCAATTGGAAAACATACCAAATTTATACGACAGGCAAGGTTGGGATATGATCGCCGCGTCTTTACTCTCGGTATATATAAACTGTTTGGTAAAGCTGGATGACAAAACCAAGGAAGAGGCGGTCCTGAGAAACTCGGTTAATCTGCTTCAACAACATGACCATTTACCACAGGAAGAAATTGAAAGTCTCGTTGATAACGTCGAAAACTTATGTCACAAATATGAGACGAAGGCTTCAGTAGACAGTTTCTTCAAAGTGAGGGTAGTTCCATATATCTACGTCAAGGATAATGGGAAATATGCTATTAAGGTGGTTATCAATAGCTCATTGAATAAGTGTTTTCCGTTAGACGATGCCACGTTAACATTGCACCATACTAAAGGCAAAGAAAAACTAGTTTTTAAGAATGACTCTACACCGATTCGCATTGGTCTTGATCGAGTTGATCTTGAATTTACATGTACTAAATTTATCCGTGGTCAGTTTGAGATCAAAGATATGATCATGACAAAAGGGAAAATGGCATTCACAAAATCTTTTGAAGAAGAAAATTTAATTGTCGATTTCTTCCCATCTCCAAACGGATTTTGGGCTAAACTATCTTCGCCAAAATTAATTGCATTACCGGAACGACAAATTCTTCTTGAACTCCATGCGCCGAAAGATGTTCATGTGGAGTCTTGTAAAGCGTCATTCAAATCTTTGACCAGCGGGGTCAAACTTCATACGCAGAAAGCTATTTATTGCAAGGAAGCTTCGCCCGGTGGTGTTACTATTGGCGAAGTTGATGGGATCAAACAAATTGCTGTCCCGTTTATAGCTGATGCAGATCTGCAACGAATGGTCATTAGAACTGTGATTGACTACACCACTGCGGATGGCGTCTTCCAGCACATCTTCGTTGATGAAGTTGACGTTCTGTTACCCGTCGATGTTAATGTTCATGATTTTTTCAAAACCGAAAAATTTTTCTCAAAATTCTCGATTTCATGTAAAACTCAAGAGCCGGTTCGAGTTTTTACCGTTGACCTGGCTAGCACTGAACATTTCAGGGTTTCCTCGGCTGTTAATATTGGGGATGCCATTGCATTTCCGGGCGGACCCGTCTCTCAAGTGTTTTCAATAAAGAAGGGCAATGGGCAAAATGCAGAAGAGGCTCTACTATTAAAAATTCAACATTGTTATGTCAGAGATGGTGAGTTCGGGAAATAAAACCGGTTAAGGGCGCATTACTAACTTTTTTTTTTTAGAGTGTCTAACATTGATAAGAGAGAGACTCCATGAGAATTTGATTTCTAGAGACCTCGATCAATACAAGCTACTTGTTGAACCACTTATCCGCTGGTTACCGATTGATGTCAGGTCATATGTTTTGGAAGGTACTTTAACAATTCCCGAGCAGGTTTTACGACAAGTTGAAGAAACAACTTACTTAGATTACATCCCACCCGCCGATCGAAAGCAATTGATTGAAATTCTGATGAATTGTTTGCAACAAGAATATTCGGAAGATTTGTCCGATTACAGTGGAATAATGCATGATCTTTCTATTCCTGTCCCTATTCCGACTGTTGACGTTGTGCACGAAATTGAGCTCGTTCTGCCGAAAGACGTTAATCATTTTGTCATCGGTCGCACTATTCCAGTGATGATGAAGACTAAATCGACGCAGATATGGAGTGATTATCAAAAGAAACTCGATTCTTCTACCAAGTTTATGTACGATATACACCCTACTGACTCTTGGTCATTATCTGGAAAGAAGAGAGGTGTATTTAATGGAGATCAAGACATGCATGAATTTGAATTTTCCTTAATACCATTGAGAACAGGCAAATTGCAGCTTCCCAGAGTAGAAATCCACGTTCTTGAAGGGTGTGATAAAACCCTCAAGATGGAAATCGACTACAAAAATGGGACACAAAATGCCTTGGTTATTCCCGAGTACGACAGAATTTCCGTTTCCTTTTAGTTTAGACTTGGTGTCATACAGATGTACTAACAATCATATATTGCGCTATACAAACTCTCCGGTGTTGGCTTTTTAGCAACACAGTCTGGAATCAGATTGTGTGACTTTAAAAACTCTTCAGTTGTTGGGCCGATTGCTGCAATCTTGAAAGTGCTTCTATCCTTACTTTTTAAAATTTCAACAATAGTTTCAACTCCTGATGGAGAGAAAAAAATAACCCACAGATCCTCATTATCGCTCACCTCCTGGCATTTTTTATTAAACATTTCACAACAATTTTTTCTAGTTGTCGTATCGTAAACAACCTTCTTCACAACTTCAGCTCCCATTTTTTCCAATGCATTTGGTATGATGTTCCTATGCACCATACCCGTGAAAAATACATACCTTTTATAACTTTCATTAGGTAGAATTTCATCGCTCAATGTCTGTCCATTACCAGTATCTTCCCCTCGAACATCTTTAAAACCGTACTTTCGTAACCGTGCTCCGGTTGCTGGTCCAACTGTAAACACCGGTTTTTCAAATAATAAATTTACATTACTTAGCTCAGCAAGGGCATCAACAGCTCGTTGAGAGGTAACAATTAAAGCTTCGGAAGACGTCACTTCTTTTCCTTCCAAAAACTGACTCAGCCCGTCCAGGTCTAAATATTTGTGTTCCAATACAGGCACGAATTCCGCTCTAGAGAATGTACTCGAATAGGGGTCCTCTTTGGATTCGTTTTTTAGTAATATGATCATTCTCTATGGCTGATTCAAGTGGGTTTCGCCCAAGACGTAATAAACCTCGGCTGACGTTCTGCAAGTTACTCAGGAGAGGATTTGGGACTGTGCCAATAATGGAAACATGTGTAGATGCGATATCAACGTCGACATTGTAATAGCTAGTAAAGCGTTTATCGGATACCGTAACACTGATAGCAGATGAAAACGTGCATAGGGCTTCCCTACTTCCTCTGAAACTTAAGTAAATTTATACAGAATTGAATTGAGTTGATTAACCATGTATTTCACAGGTTCCGTTCAGAATTACATGTACGCAAAGAACGATTGATCATTGAAAATGCCCCAAAACGTGCCCAAACCACAAATTAATCTATCTTATTGTTTCTATCTGTGTACAGCCAGATTTTGGCTTGGGTCGCCACAGTTCCTCCTCTTACTGTACTACTACAGCCACCATAGTGGAGGGCAATTAACATGGCGTATTACAACTCGGAAGTAAAACAATCTTATGATATAATCAAATTGTTACTCGGCGTCGAAACCTTTTATTCTTAGGCTGAAATAGTTTACACCAGTTACATCGATAAAGGCCGTGACACAATGTACACTTGGAAAATTGGACCCCTGGTTTTTCGAAACATACAACTTTAGAATAACACGGATACGATGATATGACATTAGCGTAATAACCGATAGCTCTCCTCTTGGGGTAAGCATATCTTAGTTCGCTCAAAAAATTTATTGTTGGACATATCCCTACACATTACACTACTACACAGAAACTACTTGGATACAACACCTCTAACTAATTTACACGACCAATTTTGAGGGTCCGTCATGGTATTGATATGGGTATAATGGCCAGTTTCATTCAAATAATATCTCCGTAGAATGCATCCAATCTGTTTTATAGAGACGTTGGCTATACGTTGTCGGGCCGACAAAAAATTCAAATTTTCCGTGCGGCTAATGTGAATTTTTTTTTTTTTTTTTTCTTCGGACTTTTACCTTTCTCTCCGCTAAATCTTTCGGTATCAGAACATGAGTGAAAAACATCACCAGCTTGTCTCCTGGATGATAGACAATTCAATCGATCTTAGCAGTTCATTGACTTTAAGGAAATCTGAATTAGGAGGAATTGGTGTTTTTGCGCAGAAAAAGATCAATAAAAATGATATCTTGTTAGTGGTACCAAAGAGCTGTGTTCTCAGTCCGGCTACCTGTGGAATTTCAAACTTATTAGAAGAGCATGAGATTGATGGTATGGTGGGCCTGGCCCTTGCCTACATGTTTGAAAAGAGCCAAGGAGAAAAATCCCCGTGGTATGCATTTTTGGAAAGTTTTGACTATGAGCCAGGTCCGATGTCCTTACCGCGATTCTGGTCTAAACAAGAACAGGAATGGTTAAAAGGTACTGAATTAGAAGAAATGGGCGGGTTAGATATTGAAGAAGTTCAATCCATGTATGAAGAAGTCATTGATCCATTCATCCAAGAGAATGATGAACTTTTTGATGATAAGTACAAGTCTTATCAAGCATATGCAAACAGTTTGATGGCTATTTGTTCGAGAGCTTTTGAGGTTGATATTTATAGAGGCTTATCTTTGGTACCGGGTGCATGTCTTTTCAACCATGGTATGAGTGAAGATGTGCATTTTGAAAGTAACAATGACGTATGTATGTCATGCGGAGCTCACGATTTCTGCGACCATGAAATGGACGACGAGGAAGACGAGGGTATACCCGAACCAGTGGAAGCAGATAGAGAGTTTGTGCCTGAATTGTTAGATGAGAATGATGAGTATGAAGACGAGGATGAAAGTGCATCCCAAGAAGATTCCTCGAGCGATGAAAGTGGTGATAACAATGATGAAGATAGCGATACGTGCGATATCAGGGCAATCAAGACAATTCCAGCAGGAAAAGAAATCTTTAACACATATGGAGAATATCCAAATGCAATCTTATTATCAAGATATGGATTTGCACAATGGGATAATGTTCATGAAACGGTTTCCATTGCCGACGAAATTAGGGAATACGCAAAAAATTCAGTTGATTTATCCAAGCGATTAAAATGGTGGTCCAAGCATTTTTTCCTGTGCATTTTTTCGTTAGAGCAGATCGAGGAAGAAGGATTAGATTCTGATATGCCATGGCAAGATACTGCTGAAGTCTTGTCGAACGGACATCCTTCTAAAGCTCTAAAATTACTGTTAAATTTACTAACAATGAGTTCTAAAAAATTGCTCCTTTTTCAGGCCCGTGTTGCAAAGGGTAATTATAATGGTTTGACAAACTCCGCTTCAAAGGACTTTTTGAAATTATACAAGAAACTTGCCCAAATGAGATTGGATAGATTCAAAGACAAGTTGTCCAGTGAACAGTACAAGGCATTATTGAATGAAGTCTCCCCTGACGAATGTAGAAAGATCATGGCCTTGATCACCAGAGGTACTGAGAAATTGGTGATCGAAAGGGCTTTAGCTTATAGCATGTGAGGAAGTGTCCTTTTTTGTTCATAAATTATTATATTATTTTTGCTCTTGTTGCTGTTGTTGCTGCTGTCTCGCCCTCCTCCTTCTCTTTTTGGCTTCAAAATCATGCCATTCTCCGATGTTTGATAAATCTAATCGTTCAGGGGATGGCGATTCATTGAAATATTCATGAGCAAGTGCGTTCTCAGCTGATATACGTTCCTTTGGATTGATACAAAGCATTTTTACTGCCAAGTCAAGGCAAGCCATAGTAGGGACTGATTTGGAATATAATTCTCTAAACCGATCAGGTTTGCGTTCTTGTGAAGAAGCCGGCATTAATAATCGGTACCAAGGTAGTGTCTTGATCTCCGGCCAGTTTTCTTCATTGGGTGTTCCCAAAATTGAGAAAATTGATTCCAGCTGTTCGATCTCATCTTGTGCCTGGAATATTGCTCTTTTTGTGAACAGTTCCACCAAGATGCAACCCAAGCCCCATACATCAACTCCGCCAGAATAAACTGTAGCACCAAGCAATAATTCTGGAGGCCTGTACCATAAAGTGATGACACGGTTAGTATAATGTGCATTAGGATTCGAGAGATCGACAGTTCTCGCCAAACCAAAGTCGGCAATCTTTACTCTTCCCTGATTGTCAATAAGAATATTCGATCCCTTAATATCACGATGTAACACACCTCTGTGATGAAGATATGATAGACCCTCAACCATTTGCCTAAACAAAAATTTGCAATTACCGTCTGTTAACGTCAACTCTGGATGAGCCAAGATTCCAGCCAAATCATGATCCATGTACTCAAATGCCATATAAATATTACCTTGCTCAACCATCATCTCCCGTAATGAGACTATAGCCGGGTGTCTTAGAGCCTGTAATAGACGGACTTCACGTACCGCTGTTATTGGGACACCATCTCGTTCAGTTTCTAAACGTAATCTTTTCAGAGCAGCCATTCTTCCAGTCTCAACATTGCGTGCCTTGTAAACACGGCCATATGTGCCTTCACCAACCTGTAGTTCGCGTTTCCATATGGAACTAGTACGATATGTGATGACACTAGGCTGCTGTTGAGGTTGCGGCTCTTTTTTCTGCTTTGATGGTCCGTGGGGTAACGATTGAGCTGATTCTTTGTGATGTTTTTTCTGCGGAGGCGGTCGATTGGAATTCGAATTGTTGTTTTTTCTCTTTTTCTTATTCTTTGGTTTCTGATTAGTTTGATCTGTTTCTCCATTATTGGACGCATGTGTAGGTGGAGGAGGCGGCAATGGATTACGACGCTTCTCATAATCGTTTTCCTTATTTTTTGGCTTGAAATTAGGTTTTGGTCTGTAATCACCCTTATCATAACGGTCATTAGGTCGGTAGTCGCGCTCACGGTCATGTCTATTATGTTGCTCGCTCCCGTAATCTTTTTGGGATCTAAAATCCTTCTTATAGTCATGCTTATAGCCTTTTCTTCCGTCTCTGTGCGGTTTATCACTTTCAGGTTCGTTGGCCACTTTATCAGGTCGGTCTGAAGATCGACTCTTATAGTAATGATCCGTACTTCTGCCACCGCCATTGGTATTACTGAATCTTCTTTTTCGAGACCGGGGTGGAGACCCAGGCGAAAAGTCCCGTTTGTTGTAATAGTCCTGTTTATCTGGGTCAGACGCCGAAGGCGGTGGAGGCAATGAATTAGGATTTCGTCCTCTTGTAAACGAAGGCGCGAATTTCCCACCTCGACCACGGCCACGACCACGAGTCGGCGGTACCGAAGAAGAACCATGGTCGCCCGATGGAGGGGGAGGCGGCGGTGGTGGTGGTGGTCTCCAATTATCTCCAGCCATCGTCGTGAATGATGATATATTCAACTTGGTTGATAGTTAAAATCTTCCAACCGCAGAATACTCCCACCCGACAGAACGGATTTTTTTTCCTAACCCTGACGAGTTTCGTGGTGGGTGACCGCTTCTGTTAGTTGATAGTTGAGATATATATATTGTCACACCATATTTGCATAGCTGAGCTTTGCGATATTCTCTATGGTGGTGATAAATAATTTTTGGCCAGTATACTACGTGTAGAGAGGGTTTCAATTGACAACGTTGGGTGGATAGTATGAGTGTGCATAACTATAGATATTTTGTATTATTGAAACATAGTTGAGGATGTATCAAAGAGGCTAGCTATGCAAACACAGCGGCGGAGGTTGTTTTTTTTACTATTTCACTTCACTTATGCATATTAATTAATTATGCATATATACTCTTGTATGTTTTTGCTAATATATGCCATTGTTTTCTGTATATGCATAGCTAATCGGTCCCAAGTTTTGAGCACCATTCTTATATGCATATGTATACCTGTTCAAGCATATGCATATTTGTCGTACTAGCGGATACCGTATGCAACGGGCCCATCAGTTTTAAATCAAATCGGGGCAAACAATTGACAGAAGAATGTGCAAGAGTACACAATAAAAGTTTCTAGAATGTGGCTTAGAGAACAGCACAGTTTATCTCATTGCTACCGTTACACCCGGCCATCTCGTGCATTATTACGACTAGATGGAACGGTAAGCTGAATGTATCCTTGAAACCTTTGCAATCAATTGTTCGACTCCTTCAGGAACTATCTATAAGCCGATGAACTCTGAGTGGTTCAATTAAACGATGCGTAGATCATGATTTTACATCCGTTATAAAGGAGGCCTATACTGATCGCACTCTCATTTCCGTTGAGAAGGAGTTTAGTTTGTGGAAGCACGATTACAATGCAGCGTCTGCTGAAAATGGTACATAAGGGGTTATTGGTCGAAGCGAAGAAAAACTGCTTGTGCATATGCCAAGCGAAACATGGACTATATAGTTTTGAGACAAAATGGATACAAGATTTTCATTGACATCAGGAAGGGTCAATATGCACGCAGTCTCTGTAATCGCGTGAACGGGCGGGCGCTTTCCCTTTTTCCATTTTCAACCTATGTCGATTGGAAAAAATGGGATCAATTGCTGCAGAAACCTCTATATACAAAAGTTCTGTGGCGATGTCGCGTGCGGTAGTCAATTTCCAAAGCTGGGCCGGCAAAATTATGCATATATATGCGGGGAAGTCATAGTGGGGGACGGATAGTGTGCTGGGATATACGGGGACCTGCGCCGAAGCTCACTTTGACGGATGTAGACTAACTAACCGTGCAGTAAGAATATGCGTGACGCGGGCGTAATAGCTACTGGATGCTACACGGGCTTGAATTGCAGGCGCTCTACTTCGTATTGGCCAGCCAGTTATAGAGAAAAATTACCACCACATTCTGCATCTACGGATTTCGACTGACTAGGATAAAAATCAGCTTATGTTGGGTATATTTTGTTTCAGTTGTAACACCGAAATCTCAGTGTCCCCCTGTTCCCTGCATTTGGTAATTCGGAAGGTGTGCAAGTTAATGATCAGCATTGTGCGGGGTATACATCTTAGGGACGGAAACGGGTAAATAGGAAAAATAGATCAGAGAAATGCTTTTCTCGAATCCTGTTCCACTCTCATTAGTACTCTGTTGTAATTGGACATGTGTGTTGTGTATTGGTATATTTCGCGGTTAGTTTGGCCTGTCAACGCCGTTCTCTGGGTGCAAACGGGACAACCTGACTGATCCACAGTATATATCATCGTTAAAAGGGCTTCCGAGTGAAACAACTGTTATAGAGATAGCAGGAAAAATGGGGTAAATTAGATAAGATGTTCCAGAGAGAGTAATATATTGTCATGACGTAATTCAAAGATATATAAATGCAGTGAATCCGTGGATGTGTGTAATTCACAAAAACAATTATGAAGTTCTCAACACTAGCCTTTGCTACTAGTGCTCTCTTGAGTCTTGGGACGGCATTGACCATTTCCGACAAATCCACAAACACTTCTTCGCCATTGCTTTATGGCCTCATGTATGAGGACATTAACAGCTGCGGTGATGGTGGTCTGTATGGAGAATTGCTAAACAACCGGGCTTTCCAAGGAGCGAACCGAACTTTGGCCAACTACAAAGCCGTCGACGGTGCAAAGCTTCAACTAGTGGATGATGCCTTGTCCAATGCACTACCAAAGTCCATGAAAGTCACTGGCTCAGGCTTTTACAATGAGGGATATTGGGGGATCAATGTCAAGAAGGGTGCCAAATATATTGCAAGATTTTATGCCAAAGGCGGCTCCAATTTTAGTGTCTCATTGAAGGGGGTCAGCTCTGGAGATGAATTGGTTTCAGCAAAGGCAGAAAAAGTGACTAAGGATTCATTACTGTACCCGGCGACTTCTAACGGCTTCCAGCTCTACACTGCCGAATTGACCCCGAGTGATGATGCTCCGGATAATGACAATGGACTGTATGTTACTTTTGAGGGTGACGAAGCTACCTTCAACTTTGTGTCATTGATGCCAGCAGAATTGTTCAAAGGGCGTGAAAATGGTCTTCGTGTTGATATCGCTGAGACTCTCAATGATATCAGTGGAAAGTTCCTTCGATTCCCAGGAGGTAACAATCTTGAAGGCGAAACTATCGAAAGTCGGTGGAAATGGAATGAAACCGTTGGCGCCCTGATTGACCGTCCTGGTAGACAGGGTGATTGGACTTATGCTAATACTGATGGTATCGGCTTGCACGAATACTTCGAATGGTGCGAGGATATGAATTTGACCCCAATTCTTGGTGTTTATGCCGGATACTCTCTCGGAAAACAGGAGTTATACGGAGATGCCATTGATCCATTTGTCGATGACGTGCTCAACGAACTGGAATACTGTTTGGGCGATGAAAATACAAAGTATGGTAAGCTCCGTGCCCAGAATGGTCGAAAAGACCCATTTGATGTCAGATACGTTGAAGTCGGCAACGAAGACTTTTTCGCCAAGAACTATGGCGAAAGGTTTGGAAAGTTCAAGAAGGCCATTAATGATAAGTATCCCGATATTATGATTATTGCCACCACTGAAATTGGCGTCAATTTCCCTAAGGATGAAGTAGTGTGGTGGGACAAGCATGACTACCAATCTCCTGGATGGCTCGTGAATGCTTTTGACGAATTTGACAATTTTGACCGTAACAATACCAAGATATTCGAAGGAGAGTACGCCAGTATCTATTCGGACGAGGCACAAACGCAAAGGATGACTGCTCCTTATATGGAGGCAAGTGCTGCTGAAGCCGTGTTTATGCTTGGAATGGAACGTAATTCAGATCAAGTGGCCGCAATGTGCTATGCTCCAACTCTTCAAAATGTTAACAACACACAATGGACACCAACTTTAATCCAGTTTAACGTTGATTCGGTAGCAAAGTCTACCTCTTACTACGTTCATCAGTTACTTTTCTCCACGGCTGGCAAAGAAATTCTGACTCTTGAAGATGCGTCCTTTGATCCTCTGTATTACGTTGCTAACAAAGATGACCAAACCGTGCATATCAAGATTGCCAATCCTACTAACAAATCCACTCAATTTGTGGCTACAGTCGACGTTGCTGGATTTGAAAATGCACAAGCCACTGCCAAGTCTATTTCATCTACTAACGCCAACGCTGAAAACTTGGTTGGTCAGAGAGAGCAGGCTACTATAAAAGCACAAGATGTGACTTTTGAAAACGGCCAGGTCAAGTTGGATGTGGGACCATATTATGTAGGTGTTGTTACCTTAAGCAAGTAGACATGGTATCTGGATGTGACTTTTGAAAACGGCCAGGTCAAGTTGGATGTGGGACCATATTATGTAGGTGTTGTTACCTTAAGCAAGTAGACATGGTATCTAACTACAATTACTATACATTAATGAAGGTATTAATGCGCACTTTCCGTTCTCTCGTACAAGAATCGTGCAAATGGTATCCATATTCTTTTGGCTACCGCATAAATGGCCCAGCAGGATCATCATAAACAACTGAAACGGACATGATAAATACGGTATTCAGTTTTGCGATCCTTTACCGATGTTTCAGTCTACAGGGGAATTAATGTCTCAGTGCAGACCCCGCACTTCCATCAAATTAAGCATAATCGGCCCTGACGCAATAGTGGCGCGTCGTCAGCCACACTTGATAGTTACTGACGATCACTCCAGACGATAGGGTCCATACGCGGCGATGATCATCAGTTCTAAAAATACGTAGGCTCTTGCGGCTGAGTAGCGAAATATATATACCTTCCGTTGTATGCTTCTGTTCTGCATAATAATGAAGCTGTCATTACTTACTTTTGGATTCCTTGCGCTAGGCACTTCTGCGCTAACCATTTCGGATAAGTCTACAACCCCGTCTTCAGATCATCTTCATGGGCTGATGTTTGAGGATTTCGCAAGAAGCGGAGACGGTGGCTTGTACGGCGAATTGCT
>JAJLUR010000079.1:0-45052 GCA_030674225.1 Blastobotrys terrestris | reverse complement strand
CATTCGGTGTTCTTTGGTTCACATGTGGGCTACAGAGTTACAGAAAGAATTGCGATAATTAGTACTACAAATCCAGGACATATAACAAGTGCCCCGATGACTGGACAAAAGAATATATATACGTTTTTTACGTAGCCGGAAATATGCCTGATTCATTTCCTGTGTAGGGATACAGTGAAAAAGTAAATCTCACTTGTCGGATATTATTGACCAGTCCCATTTAAGAAACCTGGAAACTATTTCTACCTATTTCATGGACAGTACAAGTGGATAACTGCGGATGTAATCACTCTTGACGTTTTAACAGAGCTAGACCGGCACTCTGATAAATCGGTGACATATTTCAAGACTGCCGGCTCGGAACTTATTACGTACAAAGTGTCGACGTGTTTTCATCAATTAGGACATTGCTTTGTCACGTCCTACCAAGGAATGTAATATTTTTATGTTAGTGTCTAGGGCTCGTTGAGAGATTAACATTAAATCCGATAACTGTCGTTATTCCTAGTGTTATTCAGAATTATTGCTCCATAAGGCCAAATTGACAGAATGGTCTGGAAGCTAATTGGAGCGTGCTAACACCCTAAACGCGAAGCTGTTCACGATGTTGAGATTGCAGTGGACGCATGAGACATTAAAAGCTGTGCTTACTCTTGTGCACTTATATCTGTTGTATCCTGGATTTTATATCATCATGTGACGCCACTCATAACCAGACACCACATTCCAATATAAGGGCTGAAATCACGAATTAACTCTCTTCATTAATAAATATGCATATATGCTAGCATGTCCTTATGGTGTCCAGTAGTACTTCGATAACCCTACAGTTTTTCCAACGTTTAGAATCGTTGAATGGCAAGGAGTTCTAAATCCTTTATGAAAAGAATAAATAACACGGAGACATAAAACGGCGCAAGCTTAAGCATGCCAAAGCCTGTCAATATATTTGCAATTGGCTGAAGGTTTAATAAAATAAAGGCTAACAGTGAATTAAAAAAATAAAAAATAAAAGGAATAAAATAAGAAAAAAACAAGGAAATTGACGCCCGTCCGTTACAAAGGAAATATAGTGCCTTTTCAGGTTTTTGCGGGGACGGAGAACAATACTTACCGAGGCACCTCAAAACTCCGAGATTATCAGCGCTCTGGCTTCAAAAGAATTACCTTTCCAGGAAATATTCTTTTTCACAGTTTACCATTGTGAAATAGAGTACATTTAAAACGGCAAACGTTTTTTTTCTTTTTCGTTTGGCTTGAGAACGGTATCGAGCTTGGCCACCCTCTGAAATGTGCCACAAAATATTTGATTGACTGCAAAATGGCGTGCCAGTGGAAATGCGCAATACGTGATCATCATGTTCTGGGCTGAGGTGTCTCCTGCAACCAATCTACCTCAGTGTTATAATAGTTTACTACTGCATCGGATGTAGAATCCGTGGCCTCTTCTAATCGGACTTTTCATGCGGCAGAACAAATACCCGAACTGGGCTCTCTTCACTCTAAAGGGAGAGGACATGTATCATTTTTTAATAGATTTTTAGGCTATTATCCGATCGATCTTTCCCAGAGAGGGAGCGTTGTTTCCTGTCTGGGGCACCAACAGCACCGTGAACTGGACACACAGTTAACTACGACATACAGCTAACTACGGATGTCTGCAATTTAGTTTTCATGCAAGTGTCCCAAAGGGAAAATTCGTTTATTTAGAATAAGAGAAACCTACAGATGCTGAAGTGATGGAATTGATTGGTCCTTAAGAAATGGAACGAAAAAAAACGCCCCCGGTCAGTCCGGTGTAGAGTAGCTCATTTCAGCGACGTAATACTGATAGCTCGTTTGCATTTGTTTCTTTCCGGTGATGGTACAAATGCAGAATTTGAGGCAAACAAAAAAAGCCCCATTTAATGCACTCTGATGATGATAATAAAAAATAAAATAATAAACAAATGCAGAAGTAATAAAAGTAATAAAAAGCAATTATCGTTTCCCGGTGATAGCACACATATCGCATAAATAGAGCTATCGTTGCTCCTGAAAATCAACGCAAAAACGTTCTTCCATGACCATAGTCGACACCAAGGGACCAGAAGCTGTAAAAAATATTCCTAAGGACGAGGTTGAATGGGTAAAGAGTGTCAAACCAGAGACTGCGGTTCTGTCTACGAGTGCTACAGGCATTCAAGCTGCTGTGGATGACCATTATACCCAAGTCCCCGCTCCTACTTGCGTGTCACTCTATTTCGATACCCCTAAATCTGCCAGACAAGATGCACATGATGGCTTTTCCACATCCTCGTCGCAACCATTATCTATGCCTTCTAATTTTTCCTCTTTGACATCTTCAAACCACACCGGAGATGAGACAGAAGATAACACTACCGTGGTAACTATCAATCCAAACTTGCATACGACAAACTCTGGTATAGCGGTCAAAGCAAACAACAAAGTTTTCAACATCGTGTTCGACTATAACCAAACCATATCTTACACTATTTACTCCGAGGACTACACTTCAAACCCTACGGGAGTAGTGGATTCATCATTCAAGTCGAACCAACATGCATTATCCTCCATCTCACCGCCAAACATAGCTACCGGTGAGGTCGTATCGACACTCATGGCCAACAGCGAAATTTGGAGTTCGGTGTCAAAGTCGAAAAAAGGTGCCTACACTTGTAATCACTGCAGACAAAAATTCAGGAACATGCTGAACCTTGCCGAGCATATGGACAAGTTTGCCGTAAAGAGGGCATATCGTTGTACCTATGTCAACTGCCCGTGGAGCATAATTGGGTTTTCCAAACGCTCGGAATGGATGAGACACGTCAAATACCAGCACACAGAGTGTCCACAGTATCAATGCCGCGCAGAATACTGTGAAAAGTCATTTTTCCGTAAAGATTCTTTGAAAAGACACATTCTGGCTGTTCATCATCACTACCTTGATGACGATTTTGATGTGGAAAAATTTATGACTTCTGATTGATTAATCTATTATGTATGGTTTAATGGTATCATTCACGGTGCAAAAATAACTTTTTTGCGGCTTGCTCATTCACTGCCTGCCATAGCTATCTGATGTCACCATACAATGGGATGCTTAATATTCATGTGCTATGCATATCCACATATGCATGATTTAAACAGATGAAACAATCGACTCTTCCAATGTGACACCAGGTTTTGAAACAAGGCACATTCAACCTCATTTCCAATATGCATACACGTTGGTTGGCTCTGAAATACATGCATTATGATTCCAACTTGTCCGATTCGATATGGTTACGTACTATGATACAATACACGAGATATACCCAATTTAAAAACCGATTTATCATAGCACTACGATAATATATATATAGCTAGCTACGCCAAGATATGCATATGCATAAGTGCATAAATAACGTCAGCTTCGGGGGGAAAATGTGGGTCAAACACATTTAAACCAGTAACTAAACCTGGATCATTGAAAGTAACAACAGTTTTAAACAACTTTATAATCGATGGCGACATAACTCGACCTCACTACCAGAAAATAGCTCGTAAAATAGTCGTCGTTGCAGCAGATTGGTCTGGTCGCTCGAAAGAAGGAATTTATCACTAAGGAAAATTGAAATGAGAGGGGTTTAAAAGAGAAAACTGTATTGTATGAAACTTACAACAGCTTCTGGGGTATAATATGTGAAGTATGGCTCTCGTTCTCATAGAGATATGAATTTGTTGCCCAAACAACAGGCTGTTCAGCCGACACACCATGTTGTTGTAATGGTAGGATTCACTTCAACGTTGCATTGCAACTTTGACATCCTCTGCCAACCGCGTTCGTACCTGATGGAAATTGTCTCCGTAGGGTTTTTGTAAAGCGTGAAAGTAGATGTATCAACACTAGCCGGATACCAATGCAGAAATGTAGAGGGATCAAGATCCGAATTTTCGCCTGTCGCGCAAGACACAGTCTTAACTAGGATTGTATATCAAATGTGAAAACCTAGACAATAAATGTTTTAAAATTAATTTTTTCGCTAAACTGGACCATGGACAATAAAGATCACTAATTCAGAGTTCCGACGCCCAGTCTTCTAAAAAAACCATATTTCCAATCAACAGAACATTATTTAAAAATGCATTACTGTTAGGAAGAAACCGATTATGATTACGATTACATGGTGTAAAATGTTTTGACCGCAATGCAATGTAGCCGTCGAAGGACTTATTTTTGGTATTGAATGAAAAAGCATCAACGTACGCGAGCGTAGCGACTACCCGTTAGATTTCAGTAGTCGCAAAAGATTGCGGTGACCTTTTTCGAAAATCAAGCCATCTGTCTACTATATGATTTTATTTCTCATCCAACAATAACATCGCAAATAGGGACAATTTAACATCAGCTATGTCGTGCCGAGAACCAGCCAGTCTCTAAAACGTCTCAAGTCTGCATTTCGCTTAATATGTTTTTGTCTTACTCGGAGAGCACAAATTTTCATTTGAAGACGCATATTTTAGGGAGTTAAAACGGTGGGTCGGCTGATAGATCTATCGGTGTAACACAGTTAAAGAGACAAAAAAGAAAGCGTTGGTTTTAGTTTGTTAGATAGGAGTCAACTTGAGACAGGCATACCGCAAGCAAATAAAACCTGAAACATAAGTACACATGCAAAGGACTAAATCTACCACTGCTATGGATGAAAAAGACTTATCTCCTTAAGTGGAACTGAACCGACTGCATCCCTAGACAACAGTTAGAGCGTTACCGATATCTAGAATTGTATAACGCATACTGGACGAGAAACCGATATGGTATCGTGATAAGTATGCATATGCATATACGTACGTCTGGATGGTAGCGTATATTCCAAGTTTGCATCTGTCTGTATGCATATACATAACATTAAAACTTATGATGGAATTGAATTTTACATGAATATGCACAGATCTCCAGTACTCCAGCACATTCAGTCCAACAAAACACATAAGAGTGGCGGCGTGAATTTAACAGACAAAATACCCAGTCGCGTGGGACAAAACCTTGGTTGAATACGAGTGAAAGAATGTTATGAAGGAAAAGACCAACACCTTCGCTTGTAAGCAGCAATCCCTATATGTGATGGAGTATGGAACAATGTGTTAAGCAATGTTACGACTACCATACCTGGCCACGGCAACCTTTCGCAAACTCCAAAGCTGCATAGCTTGTCAAACAAAACTTTAATCCGCCGATTTTTTCCAGAGCTTGATTTTTTCTCAGAGCTTGTTATTTCCTAGTGAGAGACCATGTTTTGATGTCAGCGCATTTGGAAGGTAGACTTAGTACTTTGGGTTTTAGGTGGCTTGATATACTTCGGAATTCTATCTCTGTATACTAGCCGTGAAGCTGTGGGAGACACTTGCCGTCCAATAGGAACTCAATCAGGTTCAATCCGTAGAGAGGTGCAAAGCCAGGACAACCGCAGGAATCACATAACAAGGATACCATTACTAAGCCTCTACGCTTTTACTCCGCGATGTACTATTTATTTATTCACCTGTCCAAATTGGTATTTATTTTTCCCAATTCAGGATCTAGCTTCCTCCAAGTCTGTGAGTCTACGACCCTAGAACTGATGAGAAGGAGGTACGCGGGACTTACTTTGCTGGAGAACATGGTGATAATGATATCTGTCAGCTCAAATTCTCCAAATCCAGAGTAGAGATCGTATGTGCATATTAGGGGTATAATGGAAAATCCTATATGCTCTACGGATGCAGTGTATGAACAGAAAGCCAAATATAGAATTTGCCCTTTAGATTTTCAGGCAACTCCATAATACATTAACCGTTCTCAAAGGCATTAGTACAGTTCCTTGATGAGTTTTAGGATATAGAAGAAACCTGATTGGGGACTGGGACTATCTTCTTATTCCTATTATTGATTCTTCTTCTTCTTCTTCATTTGTTTTTTCCTGAAATATTTTGATGTTAATATTAGCGATACGCATAATGTTAGGGTGACACTATATCCAATTACCATGGCGAAAAGGTAGCTAGATTGGAAGAAGTTAAATAGGAGCTATAGACAGGAGGACAGTAGTTGTCCAGATGGTGAAACGGGTCTGTGGACCTCCTGTTAAGGCTGTAGTAAGGAGCAAAGAGAGGGGTAACCTTTTATATACCTCCCATACGCCGGAGCTATGACTTGGTTCCGCTTAAATCCAAAGATTATGGACTAGATTATGGACTAAAAGAAAATTACTAAATTCAAAGAATGACTAAATATTGGTGAAATATTCCAGTTGCTCGGCCCAGCTCTTGCCTAAGATGTTATCTGGGATGGTCACGGGCTCTGATCTGTCCCCTTCTTGGTAGATACCAAGATTGGAGCGAAGACCGGTATTATCCCACACTTGGATTCCATGCGGAGGAATATGATAATTTTCACTTCTCATATTGTAGAAGTATTCAGGTACCTGTTGACGTACTTGTTCGCTCCTGTTAGGTTTTATTCCTTCGTTTTGATTTTCTGGGAAATTTTGTTCAGTTTCAGAGGTGGTAAAATACATTTCTTCCTCTCCCAATTCGTATGGATCAGTGAGCCCTTCTTGTGCTTGAGGAGTTTTTGATTCCTGATTATCCAAATCTTGGAGTGCCCCCGATCTCAGCATCCGAAATGAGACATTTTCCTGGATTTTGCATTCTCTAGCAATTTCCCTCACTGTATTGGTGACCTGTTTCGCGGTAGCTGGTGTCTTCATCTTTAGACAGCCATTTTTATTAGCAACAAGGACAGGATTTTCTGGGCTACAGCTCCATTTAAGTTTTCCATCTTCCTGTCGAGACATGTATTGAAGAAGATCTTGAAGGTTGTGGCATTCGCTTATCAAATTATTCCGAAAACCGTAGGTTAGCAGCCATAAAGCTGGGCAACTGGACGGATACTGTAACGTTGGCCGGATCCAAACAGAATACGGGCTGCCATCAGAGTAATACAAAGTGAGAACCACCTCAATGTTTTCGGGAATAGCTTCCTTATGTTTTGGAATGAGAACCTCGAACTTGTCAAAACTGAAGCAGTGGTCATTAGAATCTCCAGGGTGGGATGAAGCAGCAGACACAAGAGTGATGGATAGCAATTTGTATACAATGATGTCCCACCCATGTGTGACTTGATCGAGATGAAGCTTTTTGTGTAGGAATTTAATCGTCATGCGATCCAACACATTAAAGGTGATGGGGTTCCTGTCGATACTGGTTCCTTTGATCACTCTTCCTTTGCTGACAGCAATTTTGTAAGTATAGTTTAATTGATTTTTATAAATTTGCATTTCTTTGTCAGTCATGGAATAGGTTTGTCTACACCATTGCAAAACCTTATTAACGATTTGTTGAACAGATCTCAAGGCGGGAGTAGAATTATTCTCCGTCTTGACTGTACTCATAGTATCAATCAAATTATTCACCCATGCATTGAATTTAGAGACAGCCAGCATCTTGGTAACATCGTGATTATTTGAGGCCATGTAAGACAGAAGTCTACCGACGTATATCCAGGTGAGTCGGATTGCAGTGTCGGTGGGCCCCGCATTGGCGGTGTCATTTTCTCTATTAATTGACCATTTCAATATGGTGGAAGCAGGATGTTCAGATGGGGTATTGACTGAGTCAAGTGAGGAGGAGGAAGAGGAAGAGGAGTTGGTAGTAGACGTTGTTGGCGCTACAGCTTTAGCGCCAGTAGTTGTGGTTGGTTCAATATCATGCGAGTCAGAAGCGTCAGCGGTATCGGTACCAACTGGATCGTTAACTGGTCTCTGCAAGCGCTGCTTCTTTGCAGACGGGGATGATCCCGAAGCTGGTTGCTTCGCTGAGGATCTTTTCATTAGTTAACAAAAAGTGTGTTGGATGAAAGAAAAAAGGATTTGCGTGCCTATTTATAGTCAGATTTCATATGAGGCGCCCCGACGATGCCACAAATCTAGACGCTGATGTAGATGTTTCCTAAAACGGAAAGGCCGTTTGTGGCATTACTCGGATTGAGCCTCAAAGCGGTCACATGACCTTATGCATCTGTACTGTACTGACACTGTAATACTTTTTTTTTTATTTCAATTTGATTATTGCAATTCGTATATCGTTTCTACTAACATATACTTGCTCATGTAAATAAATTGCTGTGAAGGCCTTATCGCAATCAACGGACTAAACTGAATTTGACGCGTTATAACAATTGTATTAGTCCTTTTCAGTCCTAAATAGGTGTGATATTACGAAAACCCCAAACCACAACAGCTTTTCTTTGAATGGAAATTGGAAATAAATTCAATACTTTCTCTGGTCTACATTTCTATTTCTTTTTTTTTTTTTTTTTTTGCCAAATCACAAAGTTTGCAAAGCTGCCCCAGCTGGTTTAAAGGCGAACCGTCTATATAGTGGATAAACACCCATGATGCCTCATAGATTGGATAATCTGCTCTTTCAGTTTGGCTTAGGAAAGGTGTCTGGCCACCATCTATCGGCGTTGGCAACAATATTGCGACGACTCACGCAGGAAATGGTCCCATATTAGGCCTACGACTGAGATTCCACTGATATAAACGTTCCAATGTATCGACTTCTCTTTACAAAGAGAACGCCTTGCTGATTTGTAGAGGATGAGCGCGCGGTTCGAAAAGTTGATGCAGCTTCTGCCGAAGAATTTGTGAAATACATCAATAACATCATTACGCATCTCAGCTTATTCATTATAATCCATATGGTCTCCAATAACTCTTCTCATAACCACAGCCCTAACACGAAGTTGAGTTTTTTGTACCATGTGCCACGAAAGGTATCTACTGGTATTTCTAGCTCATAAGATCGACTCTTCAGTATATGCTAACGAGAATCTCGTATGGGTGGAATGGCCTTGAGTGGCCCAAACTAGATAGAATAGCGGCTTCATCTGGAATGGGCCAGTGCGCCACCTCACCCATTCTTGGCTAGCTGGAGATCGCCGCCCTGTAAAATGACGGACTTTGTTGAAAGTGGGTGGATTCAAATTCAATGGTAAGAAAAGAACTATTAGACCATCAAATCACGTCGGTGTCAGAAATGAAACAACTTGGAGAATATAATTTCAAAGATCATCTAAACACAAACAGGAACATCTTAACTTCACCTCGAGATCCCACAAAACCTCCAACATGCAATGATCTCAAGCGCTTGCGAGCGTTCGTTGCAGCGATAAGCTTATGCATACCCAATGTTAACTTCTTGAACGCTGCGTTCTTCAATTCGCGTAGCATATGCATAGCTCACGAACGCACGCATGAATCGATCGACAAGGGCAAAGTCGGAAAAGCCGAAGGTAGTGATCAATTATAGCAATACCAGAATTGCACATGCGTGGTATGAAACAAACTCATATATGCATACATTTTAAGACTGTGGAGAAGTAATTCTATGTATAACATCAAAACAACATACTGTACATAACTAAGCAATCCAGAACCAAACCCTTTGGATAAGGTTCTTCGGTTTCCTCTCTGGATACATTCGTTCGGTTTCTTCTGCTTCGTCCAAACCCGTGAGAACATCAATCTCGGGGATAGGATAAAGCCACCGCTTGTTCCTGGTGAAGAGTTTGTGACCAAAGTACACAGCAAAGAATAGTGGGAGTGTGATATAGGCAGCAACGAAATCAGCGCCATTGAATGAGCCACCAACAAAAACAGTGAACCCGTTAGTCAATGTGATGATGGAGACAAGGGCAATAGTGTAATACGCCATCCATGGTTGCAAAGGTGCCTTGAAGGGGAGAGTGTCGAAAATATTATTGTAATGAATGGCCTTCCTGAACCTCGTGAACGCAATAAGAACTGTAATCCATGAAATAAATCCAGAAACAGTAGAAATGTTAGTGAACCAAGTGAAAACCTCGGCCGAGGAGCTCGAGGAGTTTAAGAATGCCAAACAAGCAACGGATGCGGTCGTCGCAACAGCGATGTACGGTACTCCCCACTTGTTGCATGTCTTAAAAATCTTAGGAGCATGCCCTTCGCACGCGAGCGAATATAACGTTCGCGATCCCGCGAAAAGGAACGAGTTGCCTGCGGAGATAGCGGAGGTCATAATTGCAGCATTAATGATATGAGGAAGAACGGCTATTCCTGCGGAACTGGCTGCAATCACAAATGGCGAAGCCGCACCGTTTTCAGTCCCATTGCTCACCGCGCTCAAAAGGTGTGGGTTGCTCGACGAAACGGTGACTCCAATGACCAACGCACCAAAAATATAAAAGAACAGCAATCGATAGATGAACCTCCTCGTAGCTTTAGGGATGTTCCTACGGGGACTTTCAGTCTCCCCGGCGCATACAACTATTAGTTCCGGGCTAGATAAGAAGGGTTAGTAAAAAACAGATCAACGTAACAACCGAAAAACTTGCAGTCACGAACCTCATAATAAAGCTGAAAGCTGATCTTATAAGCGCATCCCATACCCCTACGAACCTCCCTGACGGTCCTTTGACGATATCTTCCTTGAATGCGTCGTGCTTCCAATAGCGGAAACCAAGACGGTCGTGGTTGGGCCCACCTCCGAAAAAAAGCACAATGCCGAGAATAATAAGGCCGAGAATAGTAAGAACTTTAATTGAGGCCATCCAAAACTCTGCCTCGCCGAAAGCGTCGACCATGATGACGTTTACGAGGACGATAACGACGAGGAAGATGGCGATCCAGGCTGCGGTGGGTACTTTGTCCGTCCAGTACTCGACGACGATCGCACTTGCGGTGATCTCTGAGGGAACTAGGAACGCGTAGGCGTACCAATAATTCCAGCCGGTTGCGAAGGCCAGGGAGGTGTCGGCGTACTTGTAGACGAACATGGGCGGGGAGACCCCGTGGAGAGGTAGATAGGTTGTCATCTCACCCATGCAGTTCATGACGGTCCAGATGATGGTGGACATTATGATGTAGGCCAGGAGGAGCGAAGCAGGCCCTGAATTGGCCAATATGGCACCAGAACCAACAAATAATCCGGTGCCAATGCAGCCTCCCAAGGCAATAAGCTGGACGTGTCTGGACTTGAGGCCTCTTCTGACATCGCCATACTTTCCACGGTCGTCGTCCTCGGCGTAGGCCTTTGTGTTATTCACGGGGAGGTCAGACTGGACCTCGTAGAAGTTTTTTTCGTCGTAGCCCATGGGTGGATAGCAGCTAGCAGCTTGGGCATAAAACAATAATAAAAAAAAAGACGGTTGCAAGTGGCGACGGAAATCTGGGGAGGGAGCCCCTTTTATACTACGGCAAAGGATTCAGCGTTATTGCCCAATGGCTGCTCGTTGTTTAGTACCGCACTGGCGATGATGATCGGCAGGCCGCGCCAATCGACGTCATCGATAAGTTTATGCCGCCGCACGGAGAGAGTATCGGTGGTTCGTTTTTTTTTTTTCTGCGATGCCAAGCAAAGTACTCCGCACTATGAGCCGGAAAGATCGATGCTGACGGTCTATTCCCCGGTTTGCCAAAGTGTTGGGGGGTCGGATGACTGCTGACCAGAGACAAAAGTCTTGTGCCGTGGCTGGGACGATCATTGCCCAGAACGACAATTTTTGCGGGGATTGTGATACACCGTGGGTTAGGGTGAGCTGGGTCAGCCTATTGTTTGTGGAGGAGGGGAATGGGGCCACTGTTCCATCTGGGACACTATCCGCCGAAGCGTGTCTGGCCGTTCGTCCAGAAGTGACAGAGCTCCGAAGGTGGTGGTGGTGGGCGGCGGAGGTGGTGTGTGCGGGGCTGGTCGACCCCTCATTGCAGATAAAGTTTACCCTGCTCGCTTATCTATATATGGGATTAATATTATCTCTACCGGCCGCGCGCTGTCTCGGGAAGTTGTCATGGCAACCAGCCGCATTGAAGTCAGCCGCGTGCGCGGGTAGGCGGCTATCCCAACGGCCGTGCAGAGCTGCCTTTTAGAATGCCACAAACATATTCTACCCGTTGATAAGTATAAAGGTGGCCACTGGGGCTTTTCGTTAAGTTATTTTGATAGAACAATGAGTGATACGATGACTGGTGCCTGTGGTAGGCGCCAGTTTAGGTCTATAGACTGTATGCAACGTGCTATCTAATATGACAGAACTATTATTTAGTGTGTACGAGCCCTGTGAGATCGTTTGGCGCTTGGGGGCATGCAAACAGGCCATAGGGTTTGGAACGTAGGCTAATTATTACTGTCAGAACCTTCGTCTAGCTGTGGCTGTTTGAGTAATGTGTGAATCTGGTATTCAATAGTGCAATGAGTAGCGCCTACAGAGCCTGTGAATATGCGGCGTGCACGGTGGACTAGTACCTAGTGAACGTGTTGAGTTGGCTTTGCCGTACTCGGTAACCGTGTAAGTTTGATCTATTTTTGAGTGTTCTATATCTGACGCTGAGTTGGTTAGACTAAACGAAAGAGAAGTTTGCACTGGCGCTAGATCGATAGAGCTTAACAGAATGTGGTCAGTCCAACGGTCAAAATGAACAGAGCACATCTCGAGGTATGTTAATCTGGCGAAAGGTCTACGCAGCTGTGTATTAGCGAGGCACAGGTGTAGGATTACCAGTCGGAAGAGTCCGGAGCGGGTCTGGCGTCCACACGGCACAGGAGATACTTGTTATTTCTCTGGAGCAAGTTAAACCAGTTAGAACAGTCTACGTTGATGACGTGGGATAGTTGACAGTGAGAACAAGTTGTTCTCGTAATAAGACGTGGTTACTGAACCGGTTATGCGTCCAGTCGAGCAAAGACCGCTGAAACTATATACCACTACTGTCATTTTGTAGCATAAGCGAGGCCACAGTGGAGTTAGAGACAGGGTAGTGCACCAGAATGGACCCTGACTTTTTATACTCAGTTCTGTGGTAGAGCTGGTGGAGGTTGTTGTGTGGTCGTGACAGCGGACGATGTGTCTTGAGTGGCTTGAGTAATAATTTGCAGAATACTACCGTGTGTGTTGGCTGACAAGGAACATTCAATTTCCGGACGAACAGTAACTGTAAATGAGGCAATCCCTTCCAGATAGTTGTGTGTAGGGCAGGGCTGGACGAGTGTCGCAATGAGGTTGTCTCATTCAACTGATTCTCGTCAGAAACCTGTTTGTGTGCAACATATGGTAGCAGGAGTTGTGTACCATCTAATGTGCTGTTTTTTATCCTGAGATTGAATGTCGATAATGTCGCATAATGCACTAACTAGTTTCTTTTGCATAGCGTCCCGGATTCTTACCTGAAGATTGCTTGGATTTCCCCGAACTGATGGAAATATATGATAGCATTCGTTACAGTTGTCACCAGGAGGCATTTATTAGGTGCAAGAGTGGACAGAAGTTCGTTTGGCATTACAGAAACAAGCTGTCTAAGAGGTATGTTCGGCCATGGACACACTTGATAGGTCTTACTACCATTGGCTTACTTGGAAAACACAAGAAGCTGCATTAGGTTGCTTGAGGATAAGAACTATCCATATGCTGGTTTATACCTTGGCAATAGTATGCTCCGATGGTTTAACCCGGTAGCGAAAGCGAGGTATAGTGGCTAATGGGAAATATTTATATCCATGGATAACGTTGAACTCATAAAATATATATGGAGGTTCTTGGTGATATCGACAGAGTTCAGCATATGGATAATGAGCGTTGAATATTGAACGTGAACTTGATGTCTGCTATTGGTGCTTGCCGGTATAAAAGTATCTGGTCCAAATACATCGCAGATGTAGACCGTAAAAGATCTATTTTATAATGCAGGAGCTTTGGTGCAGTAATTAACGTGGACTCACATATTTACCACGGAGTCCAAGCTCCGAGCCTAGTAGTGCATCTTGGCCAAGTATTGCTCTGAGATGCGCTTCTTTTTCAGCAAAGAAGGAAGCGCTCGTTATGCAAGTTGTATAACGTGGTAAATTAGGGGACATTCAGTTAATTTTGGCTTGAAAATTATCGGTGATATGCATATAATGACCGTCCTGTGGTATACACAGGCGTTAAGCAGATGTCAACTGAAGTCAGAATGCTGCCTAGCTTACGAGTCCTGCGCAGTGCTTGAGAATAGAAATGGGTCCAAGGATTTGTAATGTACGCTGCTTAGTTTACCTTCGAATCGTCGCCTTCTGGCTAGGTAGCGGTAGTTGCTTGAAAGACCCCAAATATGAACCAGATAGTTGATTATGCATGGTGGCGTTCTAGACTACTACGCTAGGGAAAGTATTGAACCGGATTAGCGGAACCAGCCAACAAGCATAGGGTCCTGAGGAATTAACTGCACTAGCATCTGAATTTGAGTTGGTTTCCGCCGGATTTTGCTCAGTTACAAAGGCGGGCTATTATTCCTACGTTCAACTTAGTTTGTTTTGTTATTGTTCAACCTTTTGGAACCAGAAATAGCCTTTATTACTTCAGCCTGTTGGGTCAGACAAGCAACTGTCTAACAGCGGCGGAGTTGGTTGACTCCTGAAGATTTATATAACTCTTCAGCAAGAGATTTGCACTGCTTGAGGAAGGCCCAAAAATTCTCCTAACGCGCTATCGGTCAGAGAATGTTCGGAAAATTATAATTTGACCACATAGATTCAGTCAGATCGTCTAAGCTGGGCCTAGTTTTCCCGGACAGTCTGGCAACGAATACTTTGCTGCTAAAGACAGCTATTCTGGTGAGATATTCAATTGCCCATCAGAATTAGACATGGCCGAGGAGGAATTGGAGTTTTTACTTTCCTCCAAAAGATATTTTATTAGTGCCATCAATTTTCTGAACGAAGTCTAGCTCATCAGTGTTTGCGCGATTCCGGGCTTGTTAACGCCTGCTAATCATCATCGATTTTACTCTGGTGAAGATGACATTTATTAGACTGACCGAAAGCGAAACGGTCATACCTGATGATAGATATTCCAAAAATGTGCAACGGTATTTTGACGTCGTTTTTTAAACAAGACGAATTTGAATCCCCACCACGAACGGACTCAACACACACCGTACCAAAACGTTTACCTTGAGATCGAGATAGTCCTTGCTTATATCGTCGACGCTGATAGTTATCTAGATAGTAGGTTACGATCTACAAAAATGGAAAATGCGGATGCATAGTAATTCCAGTCTTTTTTTTGTTATTGCACTTTCCGTCCACCCGTCCTTACGAATACAGCATAAGAAAAACGGTTCCCTGAACGATTATCAAATCTACTTGGTCCTCATCGAGGCACGCTTCAATGCAGAAATGGTACACCCTTTTTGAGCCCTGGTTAATACCGAGTCAGGCTCCACATGCAATGGGGGGAACGTCTTAACGATATAACCGTGAGTATAGGGATGCATTTAGCCTCCGGCGGCTTCTTTTTCCTCCGAAAAGAAGCAAAAAAGGTAGCTCTGCGAGGCCCATCAGTGCTTTTGCTTCTTTTCTAGAAAAGAAGGCCGCCCGCAGGGCAATACACGAGCCATGTGGCCTCCGGCGGCTTCTTTTTTCTCCGAAAAGAAGCAAAAAAGGTAGCTCTGCGAGGCCCATCAGTGCTTTTGCTTCTTTTCTAGAAAAGAAGGCCGCCCGCAGGGCAATACACGAGCCATGTGGCCTCCGGCGGCTTCTTTTTTCTCCGAAAAGAAGCAAAAAAGGTAGCTCTGCGAGGCCCATCAGTGCTTTTGCTTCTTTTCCAGAAAAGAAAGCCGCCCGCAGGGCAATACGTAGCCTCCGGCGGCTTCTTTTTTCTCCGAAAAGAAGCAAAAAAGGTAGCTCTGCGAGGCCCACTAGTGCTTTTGCTTCTTTTCTAGAAAAGAAGGCCGCCCGCAGGGCAATATTCACAACTCATGCTGGCCAACTCCAGTCAAAGTCTGCGATGCTCGTACACAGCCTCCAACAGGGTTGAAACGTACCACTGCATAGAAGCCCCCTCAAACAGATCGCCAGACTGTACCCTTCTGCATATCAGACGGACCAATGCGACGTGAACACACTATAGAACCGGCCACAACTAACCCCCCATGAGCAAATGTAAGGTACAGGAACCAGTGTCTTAACATACTCCGGAGGCCATTGCACTTCGGACGACCTTCTTTTCTAGAAAAGAAGCCGCCGGAGGCTACGTGGGCCGTGTAATGCCCTGCGGGCGGCCTTCTTTTCTAGAAAAGAAGCAAAAGCACTGGCTGATGCCTCGCAGAGCTACCTTTTTTGCTTCTTTTCGGAGAAAAAAGAAGCCGCCGGAGGCTACGTGGGCCGTGTAATGCCCTGCGGGCGGCCTTCTTTTCTAGAAAAGAAGCAAAAGCACTGGTTGATGCCACGCAGAGCTACCTTTTTTGCTTCTTTTCGGAGAAAAAAGAAGCCGCCGGAGGCCACATGGCTCGTGTATTGCCCTGCGGGCGGCCTTCTTTTCGGAGAAAAACGAAGCACTAGTGGAATTGCCTCTCAGAGCTATATAGCTTTCCAGCAATTGGACCAATCTTCCACACTTCGGAGAAGGCAATGGCCGACCATCATTTCGAATTCGGGCGAAATCAGCCGGGTGCAGGCTGCATGCGCCTCGCAGGGCTTTCGGATAAAAGCAGCCGCCGCTACCTCGGGCCCTGCACATCCCACCCTACACAGGGGACAGCGTGCAGACCAATGAGCCTGCCCACGTGCGTCCACAGACCGTTGAGCCAGGAACGGGCCCCCAACATCCTGCTGGGCTCCAAGCGTCGGATTAACTGTGCTGGTTTTCTGGGACGCAGGTACGCACCGGGCGGGGCGCGGCCGTTAGACCGTTGCGAATCACTGGGTGATGATGGGGCTGGGATTATTATTATTATTATTATTGTTATTATTTATCTGATCGTCGGTCCGGAGCCCCGCGGGCTCTCCGCCGGAAGTGGAGAGCGCTCCGACAATGGGTGGGCCCCACCACCCCCTTATGACGTACGGCCGGTTAGCTCGCAAAATTATGTTTGTGTCTTAGATGCTGCATCCCAATGGGGAAGGCGCGTGGCTGTTTTTGGTGGGAGAGGGAGCACCATCGCGGGCTCCGATGCATCGGGCTCTCACTTTCTGACGGTGGGGCCCGATGACCGCTGGAACATAGGGGGCTCGTTGCGGACAATTAACCGATGCCGTCGTTGGTGTTGTGCCCCTCACCAGAGGTGCTGCAAATCCCTCCACAGGGACATGCAGCGATGCACATGCCCGCAGCCAGGCGAGGCCGTCCAGCGCAGCACGGCACAGGCGCCCGGAAGCGTCCAGCAGGCGTTACTCGGCGCCCAATGGATACGTGTTGGCCCCAATTGTGTGTTCTGCCTGAGTCAGTGAGGATTCCCGCATCCCACTATCGGCCAATTGCCGCCGCTATCGAACAATGTGTGGTGATCGACGGTGCGGCACAACGGTTAAGCATTTTATATTATTTCTCCGGGTTACCCGGCAGTTGTCTCATTTCTGTCTACTCCACTCCGAAGTGAACGCCGGAAGGCTAGCCCACCGCCATATAATCTCACCACACACCGGGCTGCACACGTTCACCAGCGAGGCGACCGCTATTTATCTTTTCTCTTTTTTTTTTTTTTTTTTTCTTCCACTGCTCACCCACCCACTCACACACACACGCTGTGAACTCTGCTGCGACCCGTTTCCCTGTTTTTGCTTCCTTGTTTTGTGCCCGACGTATGGCGTGGTAGTGTACGATGGAATCACACGATGACGACGCCCTGCAATTACCCTTCTTGCAATCTAATGAGGTCTCCCGCTTCCTGACGTCCTCGTCCAGCCGCGATTGGGCAAACAGCCCCACTGCTGCCCCCGGATCCAACACCCAGATGCTTCCGGATGAGGCCTCCCCCGTCGACTTCTTCGTGGGCCACTACGCAGTCTCCCCTCCGCTCATGTACCAGCCCAACTTCTCCTTCCCTCACAGCGCTGACCCCTTTGGCACCTTTCTTGACGACATCAACACCGCCTCCCACCATCCTGCATTCACCCCGGGCCATCACTCCCCCGAGGGCCCCTCTCAGCAGTCCCCGAGGCAATCGTCGTCCTCTCACCACCACCACAACCAACCTTCGTCGTCTCAGCCTCCACCGCCACCATCGCCTCCAAGCCAAATCCCTCCACCGCCACCTCCACCGCCACCACCACTTCCTCCTCCTCCCCAACCTCAACCTCAACAACAACAACAACAACAACAACAACAATCCCATCACATCCCCTCCGCCCACTCGCAGGACGTACGCGAGTTCCTCAAAAACAACAAGTTCCTCCAGTTCCTCCCTACCGCGTCCGACGTCCAGCTCTTCGATCATCGCGGAAACCAAACCTCTCTGGACCTCAATGCATCCCTCTACGGAAACTTCTTCCTGTCCCAGCCCACGTCGTCCATCATCGGAAAGGAAAAGGGCTCCAGTCCGCCGCTGTCTCCTGTGAAGGACATCTCAAAGTACGAATTGACCTTCTATCGTAGAAACCTCTTCCAGGTCATCGCGTCCGTCTCCAATGCCCAGCATGCGACCTATGCCGGTTCAGCCTCCAACAGGTTCCGCATCCTCTCCCTCTCCCTCGCTGTAGGTGTCACTGGCTCCGAGGACAAGAAGCCCAAGCAGCTGCTGTATTGTCCTCCCAAAACAAACTCCCCCTCCAGCAGTGTCGACAGGCCAGTCGAGCAGGAGCCCGCCGTTAAGCCAATCAACCCGAAAAACTCTGGCTTTGATGAGGTCGTAGACTGGAAACGCTTGCAATTCCGGACCGCAACCGCCCACAATGGCCGCAAAAAGCTACAGAACTACTTTGCCATCACTGTGTCCCTGTATGCAGAGCTGGAAAACGGAAAGCGATTGTGTATCGCCAGTGTGGCCTCGCGTCCAATCGTGGTTCGTGGAAGAAACCCCCGTTTCTATCAGAACAGAGACAACATCACCTTACCTGATGGCGGAGCCGTAAGGGATCGTCCCCCTCCTTCTCGAACAATCAAAACCGAAGAAGCCTCCACTCCTCTCCCTTCGTCATCCTTTGGCCATCATCAACCCACTCCGCCCCAGCAACACAACCATCACCACCAAGACCAGGTACAATTGTACCCGCATTCGGCAAGAGATGTCCCCATCACCGGCTCGGTCAGATATTCCGACGACGAAAACCTGAAGCATATCAAACGCGAGCCATCTGCAGAGGCAAAATCCTCCGCTGACGAAAAACAAGACTACGATTATGAATATTTCCCCATGCCATTGAACTACTGGCTGCCCCCAGTTGAAGTGGTTTATAGACCCCACGCCGTTCATCATCCTCTCAAGTTCCCGCGAGGAAAGTCTCAGTCCATGATTGATAATTCAAAGCGGTATTTCTCCGCTGTGGAATAGACTTTCAACCTCGACTCATCATTTTTTTCTTTTTTTTTTCTCCCTCTCTCTTTTCTCCCTCCTAACGAACTTCGAGTTGTACATTAGTTTTGTATAATATTAATTTATTTATCTCAAAAAAGAAATAGTAATAATCGTATTTACATAGGATCAGCGTCTTCTCATCTTGGCATAATCCTCATCCCCGGTATACTTAACATATTCTGCAGCACTCTCCCGTTGTTCAGACCATTTCTGCTTGATCATCCGCCTCACCAACGACAAGCTTTCAGTATCATCCAGCTCATTCAACTTGGAAAGCAACGGCTCCACATGATGATGTTTCCACGGGAATTGCTTTATGCACGACTTTAAAATGTCAATTGCGTCATTAACCTCGCCACATTGTGAGAAGGTTGAAATCATACCCCGAGCAAACAGAAAATCAGAATTGTCCTTCTGGGATTTGCTCAGCTTCTGGAAATTATCCGTCTTTCGCCATTCTCCACGATCACTCCAAACTTGGGACGCAAACGCTAGATTTTTACCGTGGTCACTGCCAATCGAACACGCTCTGATAGCAAGATCATAGACGTAATGATTTCGCGCCATTTTAGTCGTGCCATCTTTGCTGGACACTCGCTTCTCATGCTTATTCTCTAAATAAGTGTGTTCGTAAAACCGGTGTTGAAACTCCTCAATCTGGCCGAGGTATGCAGGAATGGCAAGGTAGTTCAAAATGACCTTGTCGTTCAACACATCTGGCCGATTGTCCTTAAAAAATGCAAAAATGGCACGCGACTCCCACATCACTTGCTGCGTATCCCGTAACATGGATATCGTCAAAAATGGTGGCATGGTCTCCGGATCATACCCAGCTTTCAATTCAGCAGTGTTAACAAGAAACGCTGAACGGATTTGGTTGCCCAAGACTGTGGTCAATACGGGCGAAAAATACCCTGGCCTGAAGTTTTCATATGCCTTGAACAGAGAATTGAGTGTATACGAATCTGGGTATGTCGACTCGTTCAAACACAACTGTCGAAACAATGCCCTGGCAAATGATAGCTCACCCGTACTACCACACAAATACATCAGCGTATTGATCAGTTTCCGTGACACTGGGAATTTTCTTTCCTGTACTTCCAACACATATTGCCAAGCTTTCAAATGCGTACGCTTATCTCTGGCGCACGCATATATTAATGTTAGTAAAGTTTCCATATTAGGTTCTAAGGGGTCTATAGGTCGTGTTGTCATTTCGTTGTACAGGTCAAGCACTCTATCCACATTGTGTTGTTTGGAGGCTGCCAAGAGCATCGAGTTGTACACTCGAATGTCCGGTTGAGTGGTGGTAGATAAATACTTCATCATGGAGAAAATTTCCTCGGTTTGCTTGAAATCTCCAACCTTGATACATGTTTGCAGCAGATTAGTCGTTACGTTATTTGACGGTTGTTCAATACCTTCACTTTGCATTTGTTTTAAAATTCGAACACATGACTTCAAGTCCTTTTGTTTGGAATATGCTTTAATCAAATGACCATACGTGTAATCGTCCGGTTTGAACCCTTTTGATCGTAATTCTTCCATGAACGATTCTACCACTTCGACACTTCCACGATCTGCATAGCCGGCCATTGTCAAGTCGTATGTCATTTTCGATGGAACAATGTCCGATTCAAACATCATTTCATGGATAATCGGCATTAATTCCGCCCTCTGATCTAGTGGAATCATGCTAATCAATTGATCAACTTCCTTAATATGTAACCCAGCCAGTCCATTCTCATGATCATATAATGCCTTGACTACTGTCCCCCAATTAGGCTCTTCAGAAGCCAGCAACACCACCGCATTAGTATCTCCAATTCTATTTAGAATAGGCCCAGGTAATGACATCTTTTGCTCAAACAATCCCCTCCCACTCAATCTGCTATCTTCTTGACTACTTTCTTCAATTAAATGAGTGAACTTTTCGACTGCATCCTCGTTGTTAGGTTTGTCAAGTTCACCAAGACCCTCAGACTTGGCGACAGCTTTTTGTCTTTCTTTGTCCCTTTGCTGCCACATATGCTTCCTCAATGCAGAGGTGTAAGCCTGAATCTGCTTAATGCTTTCATCTAATTGCCTCTTTTCTTCAAGTTGTCGCTGTACGTCGATATTTTTCCGCACTTTTTTATTACTCCTCATGTATATACTCCGCACCCCCCATGCCGCATGTCGACGGAAAATATTCAATTTCCCTGACCCGTTCATCGGCTCTTGAAAAATTTCTTGATCTGATAAGGCTTGAAAAAAAGTCTAAAGTGAAAAAAAAATCCTCCCACCTTTCAGCGCGCAAAACGCGCTTCCTTAAATTTGACGATAAGATAAAGGCCGAGAGGTTTTAATTTGATTTCAGGGAATATGCTCAGCTCTCTGTAGTTGAATCAGTTCAGCGCCGATTAGTCTGTATACGGGCCAGATTTTGCTATGTGGCGTGAAATTCCAACCTTTTTGAATAATTTAGAGTGCACCTTAAAGATAACATTGTAGACCTGATTCATCCTATCTAGTTTACTGTGACCCCGGAATTCTGTGGCAGCTGTGTTACATTCCAGGTGTTAGAGCCCTCTACGTGCTCTCTACCTATTTGTCAAAGGACAGAAATAGGAATATTTTGATTGAACGATCTCTACATTTGGGACTCGGTTGTAGTATAATAGTACATTAAGGATTCTAATGGTAGCTGTACGTCGTCAGATTGAATGGACACTGGCATGACCACACTTGAACAACCAAATGACAACGCACCTTAAACGTTAGAATATTCTGAACAAACAAGTAGAATAGTTATATCGTAACAGGTAGATTCCATATTACTCGGCAAATGTATATCCCGATTAAACCCAAAAATAAGATCGGCGCTAATTTTTCACTTCACTTTCCGATACAAATCTGGAATCAGGTGAGAGAAAATATTCGCTAATTTAGTACTAGGTACAGTACATAACGTATCGTTTAAACACTGCAGAGTCGCTTCAAAAACAAGAGCAAAACGCAGGAGTGCCTCAGAATGCGTAGGCGTCGTTCTATATTCGCGTTCGCCATCTAAAATTAGCCCCTTGGTTGCTGGGGCAATGGACGGAATTTGTGCCCGAGGGACGCCGCATCGGATGCGGTGCAACGGTTTTCGACATAAATGAGATCCGATCGACATAATTTCTTTTTTGACTCAGGAGGTTGGGCAAACCATGTGAAACGCGTGCCACACTGCATATAATGAGCTGATGTTCGGATAACAGAAAGGGGTGGAAAAAAAAAGTGAAAAAAAAAAAAAAATTAAAATAAGAAGATCATTAAATAATATGCATATGAAACCTACATGATCAAACAATCCTGGCCCTTTCCTTTCTTTTTCTTGGTGGATTTGAAATAGGAGTGCGTTGGATTGTACCCCTTGTCACCGCTGTCTTGAGGGTAGTTTGTAGGAGTTGGGCCCTTAGCAGGAACTTTCCGGTCTTGATGGAGGGAGTGTCTGTTCGAATCAGAACCGGATGTGAAGGAGGAAGTAGGGGTCAAGACCGGATAAAGAGATTGTTGGTTGTACTGGTCAGTTGGCACTGGAGGATCTTCACCCGACTGAAGCATCATATTGGCAATATAAGAGTAGAGCTTGATCCAAGCATTTTCAAGATCCATTGTGAATCCGTCACCACATCTATCACTTAACGTTCGTAATAAAGCATTCCCGACTAGTTCGTAGTGGACGACTTCGACACCGATAATTCGGGAGTGTCGCTTTCCCAACGAAGTCAAAATATCGTCTAATTTTGGCAAGTTTTCCAGCTGGGAGATGACCAACGAGAGAATGCCGGCCATGGAGGACGCCTGTCCCTTGATGGAAGGAAAGAGGACTTTTAATTCCGGATACTCACCCAACAAGTTGTCATAAAACTGTTGACAGAAGAATGCAGAGGCAGTTCCGTGAACAGACGCCTTTTCATGAGCCGTAGGGTCGTTTTTCATCGAGTTCCAGCTTGCTCGAACGTCGTTAATTTCAGCCTCGGTGAAGGTGATGTTCAAGTCGCTGTATTCCTGTGGACTCATGAACGGTTTCCCTGTGGCCGAAATATCCGAACTGGCCATATTCAGCAGCCCGTTTGTGTTGGGGTTGATTGTGGTCATGGTTGTTTAGATCTCGCTAAAGGAAAGGGGAGGAGAGAGCCGCCGTTGTGGTAGTAGTAGTAGTAGTAGTGTACGTAAATTACAAATTGGCACAAAAAAAAAAAAAAAGAATCACGGAAAACCGTTGCCGGTATGCCGAAAACACGTGATGTCTAATTTAACGTTTTCCTCGACCTCGACCTCGACCCCCTGAGGAACGCCGGTGTTCCCGGCGCCGGCGGGGACCTTTTTCTCCGAAAAGATCTAGGAGTATAACAGGCCGGTGGTAGCTCTGCAAATTCTGCGCGTGCTTGTGCTTCTTTTCTAGAAAAAAAGGTCTCCAGCAGGGCAATATCTACCCGTTCGTGACACCACCGTACCCCGGCGGTGTTTTTTGCTTCTTTCTGTGCCACAACCCCACCACCCGTTCCACAACTGTCTTTAGTTCATTTCTAGAAAAAAAAAACAACAACAAAAAAAAAAAGAAGACCCCGGTAGGGCAAAACACCGCTAGCTATAGCATTGCACACAACCTCATGTCTCTAGCCCTGTCGATCTCCCGAGCAGTATTATATATGTCCCCAGACTTTCGGTAGACCAACTCAATGACAAAGGCCGTTCCTGGACGAGTGTGTAAATCCGAAGAACAAGCCGCATCTATAAAATTATGAACCATGTGATGATCAATCATGGATCTGGATCAAACGAGCAAGCCCAATCATTGATTCCACCCGCAAACCGACCTCCCGGAGCACGGTGAGTCGTGCTGGCGGGTGGTCCTAACCAGCGGTGTGGTGAGCCAGACTGCTTTGGGAAAACCAGAACCCGTCACTATTCCCTCATTGCGTTGGCGTCTGTCCCAGAATTAGTACCGCCCTAGTGGAAGGGAGCGATAGACGCAGATCTTGCCTAATCGGACGAGCTGCGCCTACGTGAGAGAAAGAGAGAGTTGAAAGAAAGGGATCAGCATATGAAAAGGAGACAATGGGCATATTAGTATTCACTCCACCAAATGCAGAGGCATGTGTTACCCACCCTGTGGGGTGGTTTTATGATACGGATTTTCCGGCTTGTCCGGGTCTTTTCCAGATAAAAAGGAAATATTATTTTCAGCCGCACAGCTTTAACAAAGCACCGAGCTTCGTGGCCACATTGGCCAATTCAGTGAAGATAGGGATGGAGGATATGTAATTAATCGAGATTTGAATACGACTGGGGTGGATATAGATAGCATAGCGGGATCAATCGTCACTCCCCATTCAGCAGGCCATTACCGGGTTGTGTACAAAAGAAGAGCGAAAAAGAAAAAAAAAAAAAAAAAAAAAAGTTCTAAGACAAGCAACTTGGACAATGGGATGGACTGTGTGTGAAATATTTGGTCAACTCATTATACGGTTTTGTTTGATTCCTATTGTTTTCTTTTTGCCGGTCCCAAATTTTTAAGGGGGGGTAAAAAAAAAAAAAAAAAAAAAAATTCTTCCTATTAAAACATCACGTGACGCCACTGTGAACAAAAGAAAAAAAGCGTGGGTTAGGGAGGATAGTGTAGAGAGGGTGGGAGGAGGAGGCGATTTCTTTTTTTTTTTTTTTTTTTTTTTTTTTAGCTCATCATCGTACATAACTGGAAAAAGAAAAGAGTGTGTTAGGAAAAAAAAGAAAGGGACTGAACCAAAGGGACAGACAGAACAAGCTCAAGAGAATCGAAGTGGACTAATAAACACAGTTGTGCTAGGGAAAGGGAAAGGGGAACGACTAGAAAGATAGAGAAAATAATAGAATAGTATTTTTCGGAGGGGAAATTTTTTACACGTTGCATTGTTGGTGAATAATGCATAATATGGTTATATATAGACTTTGTGTGTGCTTGAAAAAAGAAAATATGGGAGTATATACTATCCCATTGAAACGGGAGGGGCATGGTATTTTATATATATAGCTAGGGGGTGGCATTTTTTTTTTTTTTTCTCCTTTCCCTTTTCAACGCTGAAGAGGGATTAATTTATTTTTGCCCTGTTACCAAGACTAGATTTCTTTTCTCTATTCATTCAGGTTTGTATTTAGAGAGATAGATCTCGAATCTATCACACATTTCCTTTCCCTTCCCTTTCCTTTCTTTTTTTGTTTTTTTTGTTTTTTTGTGTACCAGGAAGGAATTTTTTTTTTTTCTAAAAATCTGCCATCTGATCGTTATAGATGGAAAGAAAAGGAGCACAGAAGGATTAGAGGAAACAGAACCCAGCACATTCGTTATTTTTGTTGTCTAACAAGGGAACCGTATAAAAAAAAACTTGCATTTAAAAACACAATCTTTTAAGGAGTGTGTTTGTGTCTGTGTGTGTTTGTTCTCCACTGTAATAATTTTCTGTTATACTGTATTTTATAACTTCTAACAACGATGCATCGATACAAGCAGTATCCTCAAGGAACTAACACTACTAATGGCGGACCTACACCTTCAACAAGCGCAACCAGTCGACAAAGCATGTTCGGAACTCATCCGGCTCAGGTACCAAGATCCTTCTCCAGTCCTTACTACTTGAGAAACTCGTACCATCAGCCTCCTCCACCGCTTCCAAAGTCAAACAGCGCAACCTCGATCCAGAGTCTGAGCTTGCCGCCAAAAAACCCTCCTGACCGGTATCATAGACGACGTTCGACTACAGTGATCGAGACTGACCAATTCTCAAAGGCGGCTGCAAGACAATCGTTCAAGACTACGACGGTATCGCCTTCTACGACTCCAACCACTACTGGTACCGGTAGCTCTTCGGGCTCCAGTCTCAATAGTCTTACTCCCAGCACCGCTAGCATTAATACCGCATCAACCGCCACAACCGCCACAACCAACACGCCTCCGCCACCGCCGCTACCATCGGCAAGCTTCAAGGCGGCTACCACTACAAAGACTGAAAAGCCATCGGTAAAGGCGGAAAAACAGCCATCATCTGGAATTTCAAAATCAAAGCCAAAAGCAACTGGTAAGTTGAAAATTATTATTATTTTTTTTCGAGTATTAAAAATGTCTAACTAATATTTTTTTTAAGGCCGCTCCCAAAATAAAGTTCGATCCAAATCAACAGGAGGAGGAGCAGGAGGAATACACACAACACAAAAACCTCCCCCTTCGTTAGTCTTACCATCGGACGTCCGGAGACACTCATTAGCATCATATTCTTCAAACTCTCTAAATTCGTGTTTGAAATCTGAATCATCTTCGAAACAAGTGATAAGTCCGGTCCCCCCTGCGCATATTTCTCCAATGTCTGCCTCCAACCATCACAAACACCCCCTTCCGCCGCCAATCAGGCCACCTCCGGGAGGTGTGGATAGGGAACGAAAAATGTCAAATTCTTCCGTTGCATCGTCGCCTGCTGCCTTTGCTCGCAGACCTTCTCCTCTCTCGCCTCCAGTTGTCGAAAAGCAGCAACAGGAACAGCAACAGCAACAGCAGCCAATTAGGGAGGACAAAAAGTCTCTTGGTTCAAAGTTCAAACGGGCTTTTTCTTTTGGCAGAGGAAGCGGCAAACAGCAGCAGAATGATGACGTTTCTTCAGTGGCAAACTCATCGTATACTTCACGTCCGAGAAAGCCGTCGTTCAGTGCTCAGTCGATCAAGTCTGCATTTGAGCCAGACACTCAATCGATTGTGTCGACCAGGTCTAATGCATCGGCCGTTTCTTTGACCTCTATCAAGAGGATGTCAAAGAGTTTGTTCCGGAGAAAGAGACAGCCAGTTGAGGAAGAGATTGTGGCTCCATCTCCAACCGAGCTCATGCCACATCTAAAATCTCAACAACCGGCGTCCTTGTCATCGCATTCTGCTCATCCGGTCTTGTCCCATTCGGTGGCCGAAGCCGAGATTCCTAGTCCTCCACCATCTTCATCGACTCCAAACAGCACAAACTCTCCGGCACCAGCAACAACCCACTTGAATGTTCCAAAGTTTGGATTTGCCGGTTTTGCACCTCCAACTCCGCCACCATCGTCATCGGATGATTGTACCACAATCAGAAAGTCCGAGGAATCCGAGTCGAGGCCTATTCCGTCATTGTCTTCTTCGGAAACTTGCTCTTCCGAAAAGGGCGCATCGTCTGAAGGTGAAGAGGACGAAGACGTGACTTCTGTGGGCGATACTGTCTTCCCTAAGAAACTCGACGTTGCTGCGGTGGAAACTATCCGGAGTTCGTTGGAACGAACCAAGAGTCTTGAGCGCCGACGAAGCAAGAGGTCGACTAAATCTGAAAAATCAGAGGCCACTACTACTGAGGTTGCGCACAAGACCTGTTCGGCGACTTCGACGGACTCTGAGGATAAGGAAACGATTCCTCATCCAACAGAAGTTCATGTGCATGATGAAGATATTTCTGTGGATTTGAACAAGGACGTTCCAGTTCCAAGATCTATTCTCAAGTCCTCATCCACAGAAAAATTGACCAGTAATGACAACGGAAGCACTACTAACAATAATAACGAACAGAATGACTATAATAATGACTCGTCTCCGTTGGTCAATTTTGATGTTTTGGATAGTGATATCAACCTGGATTTTAATTTTGAAAAGCTTCCGGATATTTTGCCCAAATCAATTGACGCGCAAGATATGGATGGGGCGAAGAAAGGTGACAAGATTGTTGTGGAATCTAATCCTATCACATACGAGTCGGACAGATTACAACCGCCGCCGTCGTCTCCACAACCTCAATCCAGGGCTAATCAGTACTATCACCCATTGTACCAAAAGCGAATTTCACAATTCGTTCCAAGCCATAACAGTCGAAACAAATCTACTGCATCAGCATCCTCATCAGCATCTTCTGTTTTGTATCGACCTAATAAGCATCATGGTACCGTGTCGTTTTCTTCAAGAATTGTCATTTATGATACTTATGACCGCACTGATTATGACCGACGAGCGGAACTAGCTACTTGCAATCGACTAACTCCATTGTTGGCTCAACAGATCAAGGAAGAAATCAACAATTTTAAAATGGAAATGGATATTCATGCTGACTCAAGAATCTATACTCATTTTATTTAAATATGTAGAAAATATATGTCTCAATTAATATTTCAAACTCAATTTTTTCTTCTCTTCGTTAGCAATAGATGCGGAGATGCTAGAGAGGTAACTTTCGTTAACCTGAACCAGCCACCTTTGAGATCATAGCCCCTGAAAATATCCCTGGTACTCGGAACCCCACAGTGGCGGACTTCAATGACGTCATCGGTCATAAAGGGCGGTCGAGGGCGTTAAAATAATTTATGCAGCGGAGTCTTAAGGGGAAAAAGAAATTGTTTAAGTGTATTTTATTTTTTATTTTTAAGGTATAAACTGAATGAAAGAAAAATGGTAAAAAAACAAAGAAAAATCTAAAAAAAAAAAAAAAATAATAATAATAATAATAATAAAAAGGCATTTCTTGAGAATAAATGAGTAATAAAAGGTATCGATCTTTTTGGTTATTTATTCTCTATGCCAGGTTTTGAATTGCAAATCCACCGGCTACTGCCAATACAACGCCCAACAGCGACTTCGGAATGTGGACAGCCACACCAGCATTTGACTCGGAACGGCGTTGAAGTTCAGGTTGTGGTGCGACAACTTTTGCAACTTCCCTCTTGACATAATCATCTCTACATTGATAACAGTCGCCACGATCGCAGCCACCGCAATCGAGATCATCGCGATATCCATCCCGGAACCCATCACGGTTCCGATAGCAGTTATCACAGATATCTGACCCCTGGCACGAGCAATCGTCACCCCTGGAACCGTTGTACGAATCACAGCAACAGTCGTCGGTGCCGCAGTTAGCACAATTCTTGTTCTTAAACCCATCGTCATAGCTAGATCTTAGGGAATCATCATAGCCGTTTCTCAGGGAATCGTCATAGCCCGATCTGAGCGACCCATCGTAGCTGCCTGGAGGCCGATCATATGACTTCCAGCTGTGCCATCCATCATCGCAGCATCGTCCACCGCAGCCAGAATCACAGCAGTCACATCTAGGACTGCATCGATCATCGCAGTAATCGCATTCGTCATAACAGCAGCGGTTGTTGTGATGATGATGCGGGAAAAGCGTATCCAATAGACAAAGAAGAGGAGATCTTTTTTCAACTTCAGTTTGTTCAATTGCAGCGGAATTGAATTGAACAGCAACTTCGGCTGGAACTCCCTGGGGTGTGGAGACTTGATTAGGCGTGGAATTGATAACTGCAGGCATCTTGTGCTTCCAACCGCTAGGGTTGTTTTTTGGTTTCTTTTATAGAGCCTTATAGTTCATGGGCCAAGGGCCCTTCATGCCCAGTAAGGGCCTTTTACCGAGCTTAATAAATTAACCCAGATTTCTTAGATTTATTTGCCATGAAATTAGCATGAATCTTGGTGCGGCTGGAACTGGTTTGGCTTCAAAACGCCCAGTGGCAATAATCCTGCCAAAGTAGTGTGTTTTTGACTTCAAACTTTGCTGGTCGTTTGCTTGGCCCTGACGGCCTTTGGCGATGAGAACAGCGGTGACGTACGAATTGTGCTCGAATTAGCGTATTTAGCTTCCTCTACCAATAATGCACAGTTATAATTACTATCTAGAAACCAAAGTTTTTTTCTCGGGGGAGGCAAAGGTGCTACCATGCCGATCCTCTAAGCTAAGTCTGAGAGTGTTGGTGAGAAACCACCATGTATATCAAAAATATGCATAAACCAAACAAGCAACCATTTTGACGTATGTGGAAGTAATAGGCAGATTGACTAAGCAGAATGAGCTTGACAAGGAGATGGCCATCCCCTAACAAAGGTGTGAGTGGTCTGGGACCTGCATAGCCCACAGTTCTGGACCTTGGTTGGGGATTTGAATCATTCCGTTCAACGTTAATGGTTAGGAATATGGCATTGCTGTGACCCAGTTATTTTTCACAAAGGCTGAAGTTTTGCACCCTGGGATGTTTCGGGCATCAACTGTCATCAGCAATTCCGACACAAAAACTTCCACCGAGATTCAACATTGGCAAATATTTGCGAGCAGTAAGAAGTACCGGAAACTGCTATGTTGAAAAGCAACTTATAATTACACAGCCCCAGGTGTTCCCTATGTTTGGGTTGTTCCCGACTAAGGAAGAAAAGCTGGGATTTCAATGATTACAAAACGTGGGATTTTGATTGGATCGTCGTATCATCACAAACTCCGACGACGTACCTACAACTTGCTGTAATTGGAAGCCCTTTCCAACGCGACTGTGACCGACGTTTGCTAATTTCGGCCTTTGTGTGCATATTTGATAGGTATGCATATGCACATACATGCACTAGGAAAAAGCAATGTGGTAGCTCTGCATATGCACAGTATCCCCTGTCAAAATGGGTGAAATTTTTCAAAAAGCTTGCAGATGCATATGCATGAGAGCCAAGAGGCGGATCTCTAGAACCAGGATGCAAGGAATCCTCCACGAAGCAGGGGCCCTTGATCAAAAACATACTCATATCAATATATTACGTTTATTTCTTGTTAAGAGCTTGCGACACTTTCCAATAGAATTGGGAAGCGGCGGAACGAGAGAACGAAAGCGGCTCAAGGAAATAATCAGGCAAGTTGGCTAAAACATCCTCAGAATTGTCAGACAATGGGTTATAAGTCATTTCGTCTGGAGAGTCGACCGGATCGGTGAGGGTATAATGGAAGACACCAAATCTTCCGTTCTGAACACAGTCATAAACTAAACCTTCGTCTGTAGTTTCTACTTTTTGAATTGCCAACCCGCTGAGATCGCTGATCAAGTCCAAACACTTTGCTGGTTCCGAATTGTCGTTGCTTTGAGCCAATTTGGCCTGTAATGTTCGAGCCTCATTTGTGGCATCATCAAGCTCAGTTTGCAGATTCTCAATGTCTTCTTTTAAGGATGCAACGTCTTCTGACGATTCCTTTTGTTCCAGCTCTCGGGAAACTTGTAGACTCAACTGAGTAAGCATTTCTTGGTGAACCTTGTCCCGCTTTTCTGCAGCCTCGCGATATTCTCGAAATGCCTTTTCAACTACTGTCTCTCGCAAATTCTTCAATTTGTTGAATTTCTGTTCTAGGTCAGATATGTTTTGTGAATGTTTGGTATTACTAGAGTGGTTTTTCCGATTCGGCGTAGGCTTGATCAAAGAAGCGTCATTTCCATTAGGTTTGCTCGTTTCGCGTCGTTTCGGACTATTGCCCATGCTACTATTAGATGCTGCACGTTTACGCGACTGGGGTAACGGCTTCAGTGGAGATTCCGCTGAGGGTTGTTGAGTCGTAGTTATAATTGGCGACGTAACAGCATTCTTGGATTCATTCGACTCATTTGACTGTTCCTGGTCGTGCTGTGATGTCTCCTTTAAAAGTTCTTCAGGTTCTTTCTGTTCCTCTTCTGGCTGTTTGGGATCTGTATTCTCTTTATCCTTTTGCCAAGGTTTGAGCTTCTTGCCCTTTGAATTCTTCTGCTTAGTCTTTGATGCAGTCTCGGGCTCTGTAAACTCTGTGGACTCCTTGGATTCCTTGGAGTCCTCAGGTAAAACTGGGTAAAGGCTGTTGGACGTTTGATCTGTCTCTGTTGGTTCGGGTTCAACTTTCGTACTTTCTTCATCTTCCTTCTTCTGGTTACGCGTCCGTCTTTTGGCCACAGGCTTTGCAGGCTCCTCGTTGGTATTTTCTAATGCAGGGTCTTCATCCTTTGCGTTTTTCTTGGTAGTCTGCTTCTTTTTCCTTGGTGGCATGCTGTGTGAAGATTGTTTACGACGCGAAGATAGGAAAATTAAAAAAATTATTGTTTTGCAGCCCACAGCCGCACGCAACATACTTGAAACAAAAAATAGCGTATATGATATGGTGCTGGAATATTACTAGTCTAACCAGCTATGAGAAACCACTGCTCAAGTAAGCTGCTCTGGTAATCAATTTTAAGGCTACATTAGTTTCTTTAATATATTTAGTGGAAAATAGCTGTAATATGCTTCTACGAACACTTTTGAATGGGACACAGCTTAATCAGAAGTGCATTGGGTGCACCGCGTAATGGTGTATATTAACCGTCGCTGTCATACATAGTCACACGAAATGAAGAGGAAATAATAATAATAATAAAAAAAAGCTGGCCTCTGGTGGTAATAATAAAGATATTGAAAAAAATACGCGAGATACCATGATTGGCGAATTGCCAAAGTTCGTTGAGGTCATACACGGTCTTACATCGCCGGCTACGATACTGTATGCATACCGATAGAAGTGATAGTAACATGGTAAATATATAAGGAAATAAGAAATAATGAAATTGATGAAGCCTGTAGATAAAAAAATCATATATACGCGAATATGGCATATTTCCTTGTACATGGTCGCTATTCCCTCTATGTAACACCGATGAACGTGTCGTTTTCAACATTGGCGAGGTAATTAAAAACCCTCTTCCATCCTTGGTTCAGAATATTTTTCTTCCTGGAAACACCTGGCCTTCCCTTTCCGTTTCTCTTGAGACCTGTACTGTCCCAGGGAACGAGACCACCAGAAGGGATATAATAGGCATCCGCACGCATATTGTAAAACAGTGGCGTCTCTTCATTGGGCGGTTCATGACTCACTACAAATTCTGACCGTTGGACTTCGCTCGAGGAACCTGGTTCTACTGCAATGTCATCGAAACCATCGGGGTTGTTTGTAATGCTTCGAGCAATAGCATCGTTATGTCGCGATTGAGAACGAGTAATACGCCTCGGCATATCAGCGCATTCCATAGTCTCGCTTGAAGCATTTCGGTATATCGCATCCCTTTCAATAGTACCAGTTCGACTGTGAGGATGGTCATGTTCGAGAGACTCCTCTGCATGTTCGATGTCCTGGCAGGCTCCTCGTCTAAGGTCCTGTGAAGTCACAGGATTCTTAATTCCACAGGAATTTATAAACTGCTTCAAATTCTCATTAAACTGTCGTGAAGGGGCAGCTTTTGAAAAATCAAGTCGATTCTTGAGGTTTGAGGCTGCTGTGGCTGGCCCATCAGGGTTGACCCATTGAAACACTACTTTCTCGTTCCCCTTTCTTCGGGAGTCGTAGTAATTTAGAAGCTCTTCAATAGTCTGTCCTCCAAAAATAAGGCCCTGTCGAATGGCGTTGACTAGGATTAACAGGACACTACACACATGAGGATAATCCTCCAATGGTGCAACAATTGATTGCTTTGTTTCTCCTCCCCTGAAAAGGGTGACACTCATTCGAATATTCTTATAAACCATGTCCTCATTTTCCGGAATATAAATTTCAATGCCGTTTAGATTCAAATTTTCGTATGCTTGAGCTGACACGGTTTTGGCAACCTCTTTACCCCAGGCACAGGTGGAAGATTGCAGTACAATGGTCATTGCTTGGTAAATCAGAATATCCCATTTCTTTTTAAAATCAATGTAAAGGTTTGAATAAAACTTGTTTAAAACAACCACGTCCAAAACATAGAATGTAATCGGAGCCCATGCTCTCCCACTTTTCTTCGTTAGCCTGCGGTTTTGGTAGGCATCTTTAAGATGTTGGAGAAATTTTTGTTTAGCAAGATCATGGTCAAAGCCAGTATAGTTATTTGCACACCATCTCAGTACTCTGAAGCAGGAGCTTTCTATCCCGGTATACGATGGTAGCTGGTTTCCGTTGGCAGGTCTTGTTTGGTCGATTTTTCGATCAAGCCATTGAAGAAACAAAAGAACCCCCTCTTCTCCTGACAATTCACTGATGTTTCCCTTTTTTTCATGAAGGAATAGCAGAAACCCTCCTATATCAGTCCATAGAGTTCTCGCAGAATGAGTGGAAGGATGCTTTGGTCGATCTCCTTCGTTGCATTTATTAATCCACCTGAATATTTCAGATTCATCTGCAGTCTCGTCACAATTTTGACTGAAGTCAGAATTGGTTTGACTAATGGCAACTCCTGGAGCTCCATCTACCGTGTTGCTTATGGATTGCGCCTCGGGTGAGCCGCTCGAACTGCTTGAGTTGAAACCATTGTTTGGCGTGGAAATGGAAGGATCGGCCATATGATCAGTATGACTACTATCCACGGGGGAGCTTGAATAAATATTAGCTCCAGGACCTTTCGGTCTTTCTGTAGGAGGGGTGGACACGTTCCCAGTAGCTGGCTTATTGCGTTGTGTCCTTTTTCGAACAGGCTCCATTGGCTCGTCACCGTCAGATAGAGCAAGGCTTGGAGTACCAGGTTTATCAAAAGCACCAGAGAAGTTTCGCTTCTCGTTTGCTTGAACTTTCTTGTTAGCGTTTGACTGCAACGGGGTGCTAGTCGTTTCGTTACTAGAATCAAAGTGAGAAGTTGTGTCATTATCAATGACGGTTTCGTTGTCGGTGGTTGTAGGCTTGTCCCCAAGTTCTATTTCAGACGATTCTTCTCCTGAAAATGCGGTTGTTCTAAATTGAACAGGACCAGCAACGGGTACTTCGACGCCAACATTGACGTTAGTGCTTACAGAAACCGACCGCTCTTTGGAAGAAAGAGGAGACATGTCATCCTCAGAGAGGAGAGGACTATCAGAGGATTCTTCTTCAACATTTCCCAACTGAGTGAGGTCAGTATTATGTTCATCACCGCCACTCTTTACACTAGCGTTAGAAATCTCAACAGGCAATTGCATGTTGCGCTGATTTTGCGAGCCTGAAGGTGAAGGCCCTGACATATTCGGAGCTTAACAGTAGACTGGATATTACTTGGTGATGATTGACGATTGCAAGTAACAAAAAAGAAAAAAAAAAGAATGAGGAGAGATAGTAGGTTGATAGAGATGCGGTTTTGTGTGGCATAACTCACGTATCACGTGGAGACACAGATGAGGCAACCCAGATGGAAATCAACTCTGTGCATAAAGATGAATACAGCTTATTAGGGTACGCAATAGATATAATAATAATTATAAGGAAACAATATAAGGCATACCAATAGTAAGCTGAATATGCGTATGTGCTCTTTTATAGTCGCTCTAAACTGGTAAAAGCCAAGCTGAAACTCATTTTCCGCAAATGCGACTAACCACTAAATATATACATATACATTATCCGCCAATCGATTGCAAGTTGAAAATACTGCCTCATCACTTTTTTTCATCTCGAAAACATTCCCAGGAAGTAAATTAGCTGTGGTCTCAATTACTGCAAATGCTATTAGGCGTTAATTGTGACAGCGATATCAATTAGCAGCCGCTAATACAATCAGCATTCCAACCCATTGAAACAGCGGGTCATTCCAAGATGGCCCAGTAACAACTTATTTGGCTCGATAGCAATGTATATCCTGAGAAGAAAGTCGGTTGTTCTGCTATTGACGATCTATAGGAAGTACCTACGTTTTAGTGAAAAGATATCTTCCAAGCGATGGAAGTTCACACTTTTTCCAATCGATTTCGCCTTTGTGGAGTTATCTATATATACTTATGAGGTTCACGTTCCTGGGTTTTGTATTATAGTGTGTAAACTTGAGCATGTAGATCGCCCCACACACATCGAGATCTCGGGATCTTTTCAACTGACGGTCTCTGAAAATGGGCAATTTGGCTTCATAACCCTATTGGTATTATTTTTTCTAGCCTTGATAGTGTAGTATGTGACGCTAGGTAAGTTTGCCGATTGTTGTGTCTTTTTGTAGCGGGAATTAGTCAAAGTATGCAAGTTCACTCTGTTTTATCCAATATAGTCTTGGAACTTGTCGCTTACGGTATTTTGATTCTGATACGTTACATGGTTTCTCTGTTGTTGCGGTCTAGCATGTAATTAACTTGTTGATTAAGACCCTCGCAGTGCCATCAGCCAATGCACTCTTGAGCTAGAAACAGAACAACAACTAATATCTATGGGCTTCAGACGCTCGGAGTAAATCTTCAACCATACCAGAGCACAGATGTTACTTTTTTTTTTTTTTTTTTTTTTTTTTTTTAGATTTGCTATGGACTTGGATCCCGTTTCTCTCTTTATTAGAGACTAAACACAACTGCTCTATTCGACAGTTTAAATTTTTTTGCGACTTCTTAAAACTGATAAAATTAAAAAAAAAAAAAAGATGGAATGAACGCTTACACACAGACATGTTGTTACAACTGATCATCATTCATTTTCGTACATAAAACATACAATAAATAACATTATGCAATCCAAAACCAGACCTTTTCCATCCAATTTTTTGGCACTCTTTCTGGGTATAGTCGTTCAGTAGCTTCAGCAACGTCGAGGCCAGTGAACAAATCAATCTCCTCAATCTTCTTCAATCCCTTCCAATTCCTGGTCCAGATCATATGACCGACGTAGATGATAAAGAAAAGAGGAATCGTAATATACGCTGCCACGAAGTCCGAAGCAGTAAAAGAACCGCCAACAAATACAGTGAAACCGTTAGTCAACACAATAATCGCGACAATCACCATGACAATATAGGCATTGACCGGTTGGAGTGGCGCCTTAAACGGCAGAGTGTCGTAGATGTTGCTCGCAACAACTGCCTTTCTGAATCGAACGTATGCAATCAGAACTGTGACCCAGGAAATAAAACCGGATGTCGTGGAAATATTAGTGAACCACGTGAATACTTGGGCCGACGAACTCGAGACATTCAAAAAAGCAAGCAAACCAAAAGCAGCACAGAACAAGACAGACACATACGGAACGCCCCATCGATTGCACTTTTTGAAGATTCGAGGAGCCTCGCCGTCCACAGCAAGGGAAAACAAAGTTCGCGAACCTGCGAAAAGGAACGAATTCCCCGCAGACCACGCACTAGTCAGAATTGCAGCATTAATAATATGATTCAAGACGGGAATACCAGCCTCCGTGATTGCAATGACAAATGGAGATGAGCTTGCATCGTCCGAAGAGCCCATAAGCCGTGGGTTGTACGAAGACACCGTCACGCCAATGACCAAGGCACCTCCCATATAGAAGAATATCAACCTGTAGATGAATCTCCTAGTCGCTTTAGGGATATTCCTACGGGGACTTTCAGTCTCCCCGGCCGACAAACAGATCAATTCGGGACTAGATAAGATGTTAGTAAACCAATTATTAACTGGGGAAGAAATGTCGTCACATACCTGGTGATGAATGAGTAGCCACTGCGAATCACAGCACTCCACAGCCCCGTAAATCTACCACTGGGACCATCCACAATGTACTCCTTAAAAGCGTCGTGTTTCCAATATCTGAATCCGATCCGATCGTGGGTTGGGGCACCCCCAAAGAAGATGACAATGCCCAGTATAATCATACCTGTAATAGTAAGAACTTTGATCGACGCTAGCCAAAACTCGGCCTCCCCGAATGCGGAGACGAAGAATGCATTGAGGGCGACAATTGATACCAAGAAAATAGCAATCCAGGCTGCCGTCGGCACGGCCTCGGTCCAGTACTCAACAACTATAGCTGCGGCCGTTACCTCAGAAGGAACAAGAAATGCATACGCATACCAATAGTTCCAGCCGGTGGCAAACGATAGGGACTCGTCGGCGTACTTGTGGACGAAAAGCGTCGGGGAGACCCCGTGGAGCGGGAGATAAGTGGTCATTTCCCCCAAACAGTTCACCACGGTCCAAATGATATAGCACAACAAGGCATACGCAATCAAGAGCGACGCAGGCCCGGAATTGGCCAATATGGCACCAGAGCCGACGAAAAGGCCGGTTCCTATGCAGCCCCCCAAGGCGATGAACTGGATGTGTCTGGACTTGAGACCTCTCTTCACATCGCCGTAGCCTTCAGTGTCGTAGACCTCGCCCTTTGGCAGGTCGCCTGTGGCAAACGAGTTCCCGGTGTCGTCTACGTCATAGTTTACCTTCTCTACGCTCATAATGGGGGAGGGAGGGAAAAAAAAAAAAAAATTAAGAGAAACAGAAACGAAAACAGGCAGGAAGGTCTATATTTATATCGCCCAGGAAAAGGCGGGGAAGAAAGAAAAAAATTTCTTCGTCGATCTGCCCCACCTTGCGCAAAAAGAAATCAGTATCAAATAAAGTTCATTCGTCATTGCTCCAGATAGTGTATCTGGCCAGTCACACAGCTCTCTTTACCTACCGGATGCGGTAACTATTCTTCAAAAAGAAACGAGTTTTCATACGTTGTGTCCTGCACGCGCGCGCGCTGCGTTCTTTTTACAACCTTAAATGGGCATCCGGAAAAAAAGATTTTCCAACGGTGGGAGTTGATCCGAAAACGACAGTTCTCGGCGGTGGGTGAGACATGGAGTGAAAAAAAAAAAAATTGAAAAAACAGAAAATGGGGGAAAAAAAAAAAAAAACGGAAGTGAAAGGTACAGTTGGACGATACACATGGAAACAAAAACAGACTGCAAAACACCAAGAACCAAGTGCTCTGCATTCTAAAGCTTATGCAGTATACGCTTTACGTGGCCTTTGTCTCTGATTTTGTTTATCTTGCATAATCCCGCCCATCCACCCCGGGTACTGCGATCCGCCGGACTAATGTGCACGGGTTAGTGACGGGCAAGTGGTGTTACCTATATATCTACCCCACATGCGACCGTTCTTGGGCAGATATTATAGACGCTTCTCCACAAAATAAAAATAGCCTTTTTGCAGTACTTCTCGAGCAAGTTTATATATATATCAACTTTATTTCGTTGCTTGGTTCTGGCTGCAATGCGGCGCAGTTCCTTACCCCACCGTGCGCTAGCAGCTCCCCACCCCAAGTCTAAGATGGGATGACTTTCTCGGGTGTGAGGATGTCTCCCGAACCGGATCATATCGGCCGAGTGATCTCATCAAAGAGGGAAAAGTGAAAAAAGATCAAGGTATAGATATATTATAAGTACACATGCAAATTAATCAGTCTTTGCCCCCTCGGGGAGCGTGACAGGTTCCATTTTTTCGTCAGAAGTGTTTGGTTTCTGGGCCGGCAGAATCATGGGTGACGTTCGATAAAAGTAGTCGTGCACTTGCTCGTTATATTCATCGTGATCATCGTGCTGCTCGCTCTTGCTATCCTCGGCAAACTTGGCCCGTTGCTTCTCCATCCAGTGTTTCCGCATCTCGTCCACTTTTTGCTTGTGGTCCATCTCTGGATCATAGTTCTTGTGGACGCCACGGAATCTCTCCCAGAGAGACAAATGCTTTGGATGAATGGCAATTCCGTGGTAGTCGTTCTCACGGCCGTCGCGGATAAACTCCCATCGTCTATCCTGTTCCTGCAAGTCCAAGCCGGTAGTGTCTGGCAAAAACACAAAAGTGAAAATCATCCCGGCAAGCCCAAACCATGGCACCACCATAAACTTGGTCTTGTTGTCAATATAGTTGTACATGACAGCAGCAGTCAATGAACCCAACTGGCCGCATGCAGCAGACAACCCGTGGGCAGTGGCCCGGACAGCGGTCGGATAAACTTCAGCCGCAACCAAAAAGGTGACAGAATTCGGTCCAAATTGGTTGAAGAAGGAGGACAAGTAGTACATGGCTTGGAACTCACCCACATGGGCCGTAGAAGTGTAGTAATCATACTTGAATGCAGGAATAGCAAAAAGTAAGAAACACATCATGAACCCGACCAACTGCATCTTCTTTCGACCGTACAACTTGTTGTCGATGGTCAACGACGCCAAGTAATAGCCACACAGCGACACACCAACGTTCAACAAGTTGTACAACCACCCGACCATGACAGAGTCGTTGCCCGGGTTAAGAGTCTGGATAAATTGACCCTGAAAGAGCTTGTTCCCGTAGAAGAAAACATCATTAGTATACCAGCAAATTGTGGTTGCGGCCAATCTACCACCAAAATATCGGAAACACAGCTTCAAGGATGCAACATCATATCCAGTCACCTTGGACTTCTTCTTGGCTTCTTGAAGCTTCTTGTCAACTGGCATCTTGTACGTTCTGTAGTACACCAACCACAACGTGCCCAAAGCTGGCAGCGCAAACGCAACTCTATAAGTCCATTGCGTGGCTACCTTGGAATATGGCGGATTTCCGGAGCCATGGTGAAAGATGAGAAGAAGAATGATGAGCACAACTTGGTTGACAAATTGACCCCAACCTTGCATGAGGAACGCTTGTGTCACTTTTCGACCCCGATGCAATCTATCACTGGCAGTAGAGGCAAGAGACGAGTTTGTACCTTTTTCCATACCAGACGTAGCAGTCATTGGATATTCACCGCCGACACCAATGCCGTAGACGAAAAGAGACCACGCATAGCAAATGACCCAACCATTCAGAGTGGTACCCCAGCCCGAAATCAACATGAGCAAACCGAGCAACATGATCGCTGCGTCCTGGATCAAACCGAATCGTCTGCCAATACCATCGCCAATGAGACCGACGATGATTTGTCCGCAGATGATACCACAGATCTCCAAATATTTCACCGCAGAGACCCATGTAACATTGCATGTTTCATGATCCTTCCAACATTGCGGCCAGACGGCTTCAAACAATGGCGAAACGTTACCAATCGAAAAAAGCACATAGCCTTCCAGACCTAAACCAGCACCGGGAAGAACAGAGTTCTTGAAAAACCAGTGGACCGGACTCAGCGGATCATTCTTGATCATGCTCCCAATATGCTTGAGCTCCTTTTTAGCTTCCGCATTATTGATCTTGGTGACAAACTTGGCCTGCTTCAAGTAGTTCATATCAGCCCAATAGTTGCCCTGCTCATCGTAGATATCCCCGGGCCGCAGGAGATATTGGAAAATATCCTTCTCCTGCTTGTCATTAGGCACTTCATAATCGTTGTTTTCAACAAATTCTCCATCAACAGTATCGTACTCCTGGACTCCGTGCGGTAATGCGATTTCCGCCGCAACCGGTCCGTGATGATGGCTGTGACTTCGACTGAGTCTGTTACGAGGATCTGTATTTTCAGCCATACTCTCTATCTATCTTTTTAATGCCTAGAAAAAATTTTATAGCCAAGACAGGTAAAGGTCAAGAGTAGCAGCTAACGCTCTCATTCTTCAATCAAACACTTTTGTCTTGGAATTTTTTTTTTATCGGGCCGATCAACCAATCAAACCCAAACGTGGACACACGTTCCTCTTGGCGATGACCCAATTAGGTACACAACCCAAACCCTAATCTGATCTAAAAGAAGAGGTTGGCTGGTGAACAACCTCAACCGGACGGGTTCGCAGTTGTTTGCTTTTGTTCTAAGTATCGTCAGTGGAGTGCTATGTGTTGGGCGGATCGAAAGATCGAAAGATCAATGCTGCCATTGTGTCCTGTGAGACTGTATCATATGCGGGGTATGGTCACAGTGTTACTGACGTGCCATGCCAGGCCAGCCCTGCTATATATAAAATGAATAAATTAAGCCATTTATTCTCCGTTAGAACAAGAAAAAAAAATTGCAAAGGAGCGTTAAATATGTGGAGAATGGACTGAATTTATACCCCGTTATCTCAAAAACCCATGTGTTTTGAGAAGTGGTTATCATTGGCCCACCCCGGATTGCACGTTTTCCCCAAATCTCGTATCATTGGTTTGGGGCTAGCAAGCCAAGACAGGGACCAGTGGGTTACTAAGCCATTTCTTATCGCCTGAGCTATTTCGCCACTTATTTTTGTGCTTTGGCTTCCCTTTCAGAAAAAGAAGGAATCTGTCTGCAGGACAACGTGCCTCTGACGGCTTCTTTTTCTCCGTAAAGAAGCAAAAAAGGTAGCACTAAAAGGCAATCCTCAGCCCTCAGGAGTTCTACTTCGGAGGAATAGTAGTGTCTTTGCTTCTTTTCTAGGAAAGAAGTCCACTGACGGGGCAATACATTTCTGTGCAACACCTCAAAGCGGATGGTGCTTTTTCTTCCGTTTCTCTTTTATTAACGGGTTAAAAGGGAGTAGTGCGAAGCAGTAACCCCAGAATAGGTTTAAAAACTCACTTTATCGCCGTTCCTAATGCACATCTGCCTGAAATGGGGTTCACGTGACTTGGTCGACATGCATTCACCGACAATAACTGGCTTGTCTATGTAGCTACTGCTATCTAAACTGAAGCCAGACTCACAGGACGCGAGACTATGCATATGCATCGCATGCACAGGTGACTAGCAACCACCCGGCCCCACAATGCTGCGTAGCGTACATTTTACGTTAATTAAAAAAAAATAAAAAAAATTAAATAAATAAAGCTGGGCATGATGAATCTACGCGAACGCAAACCATAACCATGGTACCACTAGGAGAATAGCAATGGCAAGCCAGCATCCCAGTCTCCTGGGTGTTTCACCAAAACCTCACACGTTCTTTCCAATTATCCAGCCGTCTAAATGCAGCGAGGCAACTAGATTGCAGTACGGCCCGTGTAGTCTCAGTAGTGGTTTCTTATTCTCAAAAAAAAAAAAAAAAAAAAAAAAAAAAGGAGGCTCTGTGAGGCCCTGCTCCCCAAAACCAACGTTATAAACGGCACTAATGTTACACTAACTCTTGTCACAGGCTAAACTGGAGACGATCTCTGATGAAACGCCAACAATCGATATCGATATGGCCACCAACGCCTTAATACCAGAAATAGTGCTAAGAACTAAATTTTTCCCAGTGACGTATATAAATAAAAATGATATTATTTCCGGTAGTTCTCCGGCCAGAGCCTTGCATTATTTTGCATGTAAGTTGGGCGGCTGATTGACACCTCCTGGAACCCAATACGTCCTTCTCCTTATTTTTTTGTTTCCTTTTGAGTCAGACCTGACGATCATGATTCATTCTTTATATCCATCGAGTCCAGCAATATTGCACCAAAATGTGCAAAATCAGCTGGAGAAAAGGCTAACGTTTATGCCCGCTTTGGGCAACGGTAGCTCAATCTCATCTAAATTTAGTGCCCCGATTTTATACGTAGCTGTCAACGTTGAACGCTACGTCATCGTACAGTAATAAATAATAATGCGCGTTGCGCGCTGCGCCCTACTCCGCATGACAGATTCCAAAAAAGGCAATATTTTCTTTTGGCCCTTTCCACATGGGGGAATTTTTTATACACGGCTATATATATAAGGGTCTGTTCCCCAGGGTCAGTGGCACCAACCCTAACATATAATGACTAACGAACGAAGTAACACCCTTAGGTCTGTCAAGTCCACCTCCACTGTGGGCAGGAAAGCCACAGGCAAGAGAAAGAAGAATATGAACCAAGAAAATCTTGGTATCGACTCGGAGGAGATTTTTGGAGACCGTTTTCTTCAGGCTTCCAGCTCAGACCTTAGCTCTTTGCACATGAATTACAGTATCAGCCAAGCAAGGAGTGAACACTTCCACAAACAAAGCGATGTCCACGAAAAAGGGTTCTGGAGAAGAAAACTGAATCCTTTTAAACGTTTACACCACAGCTAATTTGCCATTCTCTTATTCCCGCATCATGCTTACAGCATTTGTATTCTATTATTATTTATTCAGCTTATGACCTTACTTTTAATATATCATGACTTACTAGACTAAAGGCTTTTGAGGTTTTGCCCCTTTATTCTTCATCTGAAACAGAGCAATTTTTTTTTTTTTTTTTTTTTTTTTTTTTTGTTAATACTTGGGCTGATAACACAATCAAGGTCCGGTAGATTAGATTACTATTATTCTAATCAGTTTGTACCATACTTATTTCCACTTTGTAAACATATCACTAGATCGCTACACACCTGTTGCTAAACACCTAGGCGTTGGCCTGAGTCGATCAGTTACCTCATAAGACAGTGGCTAGTCAATCAGGGTAGATGGTAGGACCTTTTTTCCTGTTTAACCTGTCGTCACATCGTCTCCTTCATGCGCACAAACTGTCGACTCTACCCGTAAACTCTAACCTGTATTTTTGCTGTGCCAACTTCCAGTCCCATAAATACGACAGCAAAAGTGAGCCACCACGTCACGTGGTGGGAAAAACTTCAGTGGCGATTTCAGATACCATTGTGCTCAGTAAACAACTATCTATTTATCTAATAAACGGTCGCTTTAGAATCACTGTCAACTACTATCAGGTACGTTAACTCTTTGATACTGTGCAACCAAGCGTTTGCCATGTAAATAAAAAAGGCTGCCTCAGTACATTGTAGTATGCATACACATCCCATCGCAACCGTCGGAGCCAACGCCGATGGTTTCGGACCTGTAAAACCAGGTATCGGAAGCTAACCCGAAAAGCTGAAATAGCTTTTTTTTTTTTTTTTTTTTTTTTTTTTTTTTAAGTCCAAAAATATATATATAACATATAAATTAACTGCAACACCTTCAAGAATGCTAAGCTTTTGTCGTGTTTTCCGAAAATGACTCAGGATAGAATAAGAGAATTGGAAAAAATAAGAACGGAAAATTCTGCGGGCGAAGGTGATCAGGGACACCAAGATAACTACGCCAAGGAGTCGGATAACGCGAACTTGCAAAATTCTAATGATCACGCTGAGTATGAACACGATCTGGAAAAAAAATTGCCTCAAAACAGCACGAACCAAGGAGATCGAAAAGCTGAGGAAGACCCGTATTTGGTAAAATTCGAAGAGAATGACCCGCGAAACCCTAATAACTGGAGTAAGGCAAAGAAGTGGACAGTAATTTTAGCAATGTCTGGTGTTACATTCATTTCTCCAGCTTCCTCGTCAATTGTCGCACCGGCTGCTCCTCATATCGCAAAGGATTTGAATATA
>JAJLUR010000078.1:33964-53428 GCA_030674225.1 Blastobotrys terrestris | reverse complement strand
TGAAGCCGAAGCTTGGGCTAACGCAGATTCTCTCTGTTACCAAAATTGTGGCAGGGCCATGACCGAATTTAACAAATGCAAAGGTCAAGGGCCCAACAAGCATGATTGCATCTGTGCGTCCGATTCTTGGTTCCACAATTACTACGACCAATGTGTCAAATGTCCACCTTACATTATCAACAAGTTCCACGCACTTTCAATTCCTGAGAGAGAATGTGGTATTCAACGTTAAGCACATATGTAAGTATATACATATGCATAGTTCTGCATATTTCTACAGCTAGCTATTTCTTAGGATCCTGAATATATATATATATTTATCTCTACCTGCACCTAAAGACGTGTTGAACCGCATACTATGCATATGCATATTCAACGGTAGAATATGTGCATATCGTTAGAATATGCAGACTATGTCATAAGCATGTTACAAATTGATCACTACGGCGCTTGAGGCAAATCCGCTCAATGCGTAATATATGGCATAGGCGTCATAGCTATGCATCTGTATTATCAGCTGCAGATATACATACACAATAGCTAGCTATTCCTAGCTATTTCAGCCTGTCAGTCCTGGAGATAGCTATGAAACGATAACTATGCCTCTGCATCCGTGGCTCCAGTTGCGCGCCTAGATTCCGCGTAAGCACAGTTCTATGCATAGGCCAAGGTATGGCTGGTGTAACGCGCTAATCATGACTAACCGTGCGACTCGTCTTCTCCCAACACGGGGATGAGACCAGCCACTGGAATTCCTGGGCAGTAATATATCAGGAGACCCTTGTCCATTGAACTATCGCTAAGGTAGTATTATGGGCTGTCAGTGACTATGTTGCTGGACAGTGACTATGATGCATACTATGTGTCGTGATCAGGCTGAGAGTCCATAATACAGGGAGTTGGCTTGGACGACCCTCTCTGAGAGGGAGGTTCGCCTCAAGTCTCTCTTCCTCCAAACCGGAGTGATTAGTAATCGGGATAACTGCTGTGTGTGTGCTGGGAGTTTCCATTGGCACAACTCACAGTCTGGGAACGTTACACCATAATACTACCTTCAACCCTGGATTCTTTGGAATCTAGGAAATTAGTCTCGAGAAATTTTTTCTTGACTAATCGTGCCATATCAGACGATGTCTCCTACATAGCGGTACTTAACTTTAATTGCTTTTTTTTTGGCGATCCCCGATTAACCCTTTCTTGGCCAACCAGCCATCTCAAGTAACCGATTTACACGAACTTGTGAGAATCGAATACATTAACCTTATCTGCGAAATTAACCAATAACCGTTAACCATGAGTTATTAACTTATCGTTTTCCTCCCTTGGAGATAACCCCTCCTCGGATCGAATCGAGCCTTTATCGTGGAGATAACCCCTCCTCGTATCGAATCGAGCCTTTATCGTCTATTTCGGCGATCTTAACTCGATGATTTTGAAGATTTTTGTTTATTTTCGATCTTCGGCAGCTATGAAGCATTTAACTTGTTTACATTGTGATAATTTCACATCTTTTCGGTGAATGAACGGTAATCACCTTCAGCTATAAAGAGCTCCCTAATCTTTCACGAAGCACGATTTTATTCACTTCGAAGACTTACTTTTACTTTTTTTTACTTCAATTGCTTCACTATGGCTCCTCCTAAGAAATCTACTCCTAAGACGTCTGCCTCTAAAGGCAAGGGTAAAGACCCTGTCCCTACAGCTGAGACAGTTCCACCAGCTGAAACGGACGACACTAACCCTACTTCGACCGAAGGCGACCCTGATAACGCCGAAGAATCGGCTGAAATTGAACCACCTGAGGTTGAACAAGAGGACCCCCCTCTAACCGACGAGGCGTCCGCTGATAGCGACCAACCTGTCGCCTCCAGTTCGAAACGTTCTGGACCTCCTCAACGGGATCCATTTGTCATCGGACCCGAGGATATGGAGGAGGATCAAAATACAGGCCCTCCCCCAGAGGCTAATGCCGACGTCATTGAAGAGATTCCACCTCCGGATCCTTCAGCTAAACCGCTCCGTTCAGGTTCTGCAGCGACGTCTCACCGTAACCCAACGCCTCCTTCCGCACCGTCTCGAGGCAACTCCTCAGACATGCTTCCCCCACCTAATGATGTGGTGAGGGATCCCAAGATACTCGCTCGTCAACTTTTTACCATGTATCCGTCTGACGGTCGAACTCTCACTGCGAAATTTTTTTATCGCACACCATACACTCAGTTCGGACAAACCAATGGTATGCGAGCTTTAATTCGCGAACTTTATCCATCCTGGGCAGCAGAAGTATTTCTGTCTCTTTTCCTGGAAACCCAGAAACCTTTTCTTCAACAATTCTATCATCGTCTTATCGAAGAAGACGGAACCGAAGATACTTTTCGCGCTATCCTTATCGAATTCTTTACAAAGGCTTGCCGCCTTGAGGACGAACAAAACAATCCTCCAAAGAAACGTCTCGCCGATTTTGCCGACGACGACGAATTCTACAAACAACCCCGTCGCGAGGGCGCTACTGCCCCTTTTAACCCTTTCCATCTCTTCAAGTCCATTGAACCATCTTCAATTCCTGATGGTCGGGCTTGGAACAACTGCGTTCACAATCTATTGGCAAACTCTTACTATCTTGAGTATCCTTCTCAAACCCAACGTGCTATTCTTGACGCCTTGAAGTCCAGATTCACTAATGCCAACCCAACCACTATTGATAAGTTTGAAACCTTACGTCGCGACGTTCACAACCATGACAGTTATCGAAATTACGATATCGATCAATTTTACATGAAACTGATCCGCAGTTGCCCATTTCCGGTGCAGCTCGGAGAAGCAGATACGTTGACTTATAACATTGGATACAATGAGGACATCGATCAACTATATCGTGACCTCTTTCATGCTACTGACGGGTTCTTCGAAGCCACTCGGCTTCAAAGAATGACGGACGATCAAATGCTTATGGAACTCAAGTCTCGCCGTCTTCCCACTTCCGCCTCGAAGGATGATCCTAACGATTTTTCTACTATTCCTCGAGTAACTTTATATCGTCAGTGCCTCGCAATTTTGCGCTTAACGATTCCTGATCCCTTGTTCCAAGATATGCTTAAAGAAGCTAAGGGGAATCCCCTCAACGATTTTGTTGAATTTGACAAATATCTGCGAAAATGTGCAGCCAAACCTGGCTTCTCTCCTGATTCACTTCGAGATAACTTTGGTATTCCACTTCCTGAAGAACATAACGTTCGTGGTCTCACCCTTCGAATCGTGAATCCGGCTACTTCCATTAGCCAAGATGAACCTATCATTCGAAACTTATTTTGTTCTTTGTTTCGGACCTACACTCCTGTTACCCATCTGCTTACCGATAATGAGCGTTGCTTGCCCAACCCGGCAAATTTTACTAACTTGCGCCCCAAAAATCAGGGCCAACGTCAAAATCATAACAAGTCGCAACCTCAAAATAACAGTAACCGACAGAATAACAATTCTAATCGTTATAACAACTATAGCAGAAATAACAATCATGGTAACCGAACCAATAACAATGGTCAAAATAGCAGGAGCAATAACAATTCTAGTAAGGACAAGACCAGTCAAAGAGTTCTTCCTAACACTAAAGCTCTTCCTCCGTTAACTGCCAATCTAACCGATTCGCAAATGAAAACAATTAACCAAACTATCCAAATGGATCAGCTCCATCTTTTGCGACGTAAAGGTCGTCTCATTATACCTGATACTGCTCCTGAGTTTAAGAAACGTGCTATTCAAGCCTTTCATTCTGACAGTTATGGCCATCATGGTCACAATAAAACGTGTTCACTTCTCCGCCAACACTTTAACTGGCCTCGTATGCGAGAAGATAAGGAGTAATAAGAGACAGGTTTCCAGAGTAACGTTGGTTGTTTTTGATAAAGTACAGCAGCAGCGCCAAAAGGCGAAGCATCCGTTTCCACTTTAATAGGAAAAGTGCTGACATAATGAGCCAAAATGGGGGCTTCAAGGAAAAGAGCTTTGATTCGCTCGAAAGCCTTAAGTTGTTCATCACCGAAGTAGAATTTAGGATTTTTTCTTGCTTAAAAGAACGTATAATGGTTCGGCAATTTTAGCCAAAGATTTGAGCAAGCTGCGATAGTAGTTAACAGATCCCAGAAAAATTTGAAGTTGTTGAAGGTTACGTGGAGGTTTCCAGTTAGCGATAGCGTTAGCTCGATCGGCGGGAATTTTAATGCCTTGATCGGTAATAATAATTCCCAAAAATGGAACTTCGTGAACATTGTATAGGCATTTCTTTGGATTGACAAAAACTTGGTAGTCTTTCAAGCGTTGTAAAACGAGACGGGTGTTAGTCTCAATTTCCTCATCGGAGTTGCCCAATACGAGGATATCATCAAAATAATGAATGCAAATGTTATCTAGCTTGAGCTCCACGATATGCGTATCCATGCATGCGCAGGATGGAATTCGAATTCGCCATTTTCAAACCCGTTATCGGATAACCACTAACCTTCATATATCCGTTTAGTAGAGTATCACCGACCTTCTGTTATTAATACGTTAGTGACTGGGACCGTTACAAGCTTAATCAAATCTGACCAAATGAGAGAAAGTAACTTCCCCTGTGGGTATGACCGTACCTTGATAGTCCTGGTATTACTGTTTCCGATTGTAGTTTTATGAGGCGCAATTGTATGTTTGGTTATGTGTAGTCCGCAGTATTTTATTTTCTAGTACATGGATTATGACCCTGGATCTGGACGAATTTAACAGATAATTTTTCATCTATTATTACCGTAGTAAATCTTTGATGGTGTACACTGATAACAAAAAAAAAAAAAAAAAAATTGCAACCTGAGAGGTATCAACGCGAGCAGCGTCTATTGATTGGGTCATCGCTATTAGTTAGACCTGCCGGTATGTGCATAAGGGGGGGGGATGGCACTGAAACATTGGCGGATTATCGGCTCCGTTGTGGGTCTTTTTGTGATTTTATAGATTACACATTCAACTCGTAGACAATTTTATTCAATAAATACACAAATATTTGTTACCCGTAAAACATAAGACTATTGTGGACGGAACGAACGATTATGCACCAAGGAATATGCAAAATTTCGTAAAGAATGCGATAAAACTGAGGCAAGCCCCCAAGAATCAAGTGATTCGTACATATCGGCACCGAAAAGAGCCAACGCTGGAGACAACTGGCCCTGGAGTTTTTCTAGTCCACAATCAAAACAGGTTCGTTCCATCACCGAATACAGCAGGGCCTCATCTTCCTCAAGAGATTCGCCAGACTGCATGTCGTGCTCGATACGGTGGCACCACATCACTAATAATACGGTCAATTCAAAGCCACCAAGTAGAATTTCAATGCATGCGCTCACCATTGGGCTGGCAAACACTGTTTTTACAAGTTTAAGTCCCAATGAGCATGGAATTCGGTAGAGATCAAAACACTTTGACACCAGGGACGTCAACTGCGAGTTACGCAAACGACCGGTTGAACCAAATACGTTAAGCGAGTTCAAAGCAGCAGAACAAATGTCGTGAGGGTTGTGGTAACGCAGTGCGTCATGAATATTGGATAAATCCACCAACAACTTGCTTTGGCCGACTAACGAGAGAACATAACCCGAAATTATCAGCGGATGTTGGAGCGAAAGGATTTTGGACATTAGTGGAGATGGGCCGGCAAAGAGAATATTCATTTCATCTTCCATCGAGCTCGACAGTGTCATGAAAGTTGAATTCGTTATCATTGCAGAGAGTAGCTGACCCTGGCCAGGATGAGTGTCTCTTGAGATGTTTTCCCATCCTACTCGTAGGATTGGAAGGAGCTTGGTGGATGAATGGGGGATTTCAATGTACAACGCGGTGGCCAAGATTCGTATGCCAAACGGTGAAAGCGTGGGCATTGGTTGGTCGTTGGCGAGGGTGGAAAGGGCTTGGGAAAAACTCAAAGGATGTGACGGGTTGTCCCTTGTGTAATGGTAACCCCAATCGGCTTCGCTTTGGAAAGACGAGTTCCAGAGCCATTCTGAGCAAGGAAGGGTTGCCCTGAGCGAGATTTGGGAGTTGTGCATTATGGTAGGATGGTTGAAGATCACATTGAGGGACCCCAAGACCAGATATACTGCGAAAAAGGTTCTTCGACGGCCTTCTTGGGAAATCCAGCGATTCCAGGAAGAAGACTGTTCATCGGGCGAGGAAGACTCCTCGTCAAGAAGGTCATTTGCCATTTGGGTCAGCGTGGTCTTGACCGAGGAAACAAAGTCCAAGCCCCTGGGATCTCCGGACAGGGATGCAAAGAGCGTGTTCAGAGTCAGCGTCTGGGTGTTCCAGAGCAGCTGGCCGTTTGCATTTTTGAAGTTTTCGAGCATTCTCGAGTTTGAGTGGAGAGCGGAGGCCATGTTGTTCTCATGGCAAAGAAGGGCGCCGATAGCACAGACGGCGAAGATTAAGGACGGGGCGGACTTTGTGGGGTCGAAGGTCTGAGGATGAAGGAACGGCAAGAACGGATGGAAGAGGGAGAAGTAGGCTGTCAGATAACGGTTGAGCTGGATACGGGTGGGACAAGTTGCGGCTGAGGAGATTAGCGGGGAGGTTGCCGGTTCGGGTTTGAGGTCGTTTTCGTTGAAATACTTGAGCAACGATGCCATTGAATACGAGGACTCGAATTGCGGCGTGCGAATAGCAGGGTTATTACTATTAGTACTGTTGTTGGTTGTTTGCGGCAGCCGCTGCGGCTGATGGTGTTTGAACACGGGGCTATAGCCGTTTGTGTTAGCGTTAGTATTGTCGAACTGTTGGTGATACGAGAGGGAGGGTAAATATTCGTTTTGCTGTGTTGGAGGCGACGGCGGCTGCATCACCCCGGTGTGAGAGGCTGTCTGGGGGGGCGGCTGCGGCGGCTGTTGTTGTTGTTGCTGAGGGGGATGAGGTTTGGCGGAATTCTTCTGAAAGCTGTGCTGAAGCTCAGTCATCAAGACCGCAGCGTTGAGATCCACGTCGATGTTTGTGAGGGGCTGGGGTCTCGCAGCAGCCGAGGGGTTATGGGTATCGATAGCATGAGCGTTGTTGTGGTGCGAATTGGAGTTGCTTCGCCCTTTCTTCACGGCGGCGGAACCAGCTCCATTTCTGACTGCATGGACCGTTCGATCATGGCGTAACAGCAGGTCTCGACGAACAAACGTTGACGGACACTTTGGACAGTGGAAGGGCCTCTCCTTGGTGTGGCTCCTCTCGTGTCTGGAGCGATGCTCGCTCCGCGAAAACGCTCGGTCGCAGAACTTGCAGCAATACTTCTTGGGGTTCTTGGGCTTTGGACGGTCTACGCCCGTCGTGGGCGTGGGCGTGGTTGTGTTCAGCGGGCCTCCAGCGGTAGACATGGACGTAGGATTTGTGCGTCGCTAGAGGAGGGGTTTGAGAAGAGGGGGAGAAACACTCTTATTTATTCCTCACGAAAAAAAGCGGAGGAAAAAAAAAAAAAAATTATATGTATTAGCAGGAAAAAGAAATTTTGTGGGGTGGAGAGAGTGAGATGATAATTTTTTTTTTTTTTTCTGTCTAGAATATATCATATATTATGTATTATGTATTATATTATATAGCAGCTGTGTGTGTGTGTGTGTGTGTGTAGGCTATCTGCCTCTCTACACACCATCCATTCCAAAACTGCGTCCCCAGTCCCCCTCCCCTCGTGTATGATGGGGCCCTCACACACACTCTCTCTCCCACCACCACCACCACCAGTTCCATTACACTGTCACCCTAAATGCCTCCTCCGCTGGTGCTTTAACATTTTTTCCCCACTCCAATAATGCGGGGAAACGTCCTCCTCCCACTTACCCGGCCGGGATCTGCAAAAAGTCGAGTAAGCGCCGCATGGGCCTCTAAAAAAAGAAAAGAAAAAAAAAGAGGGTGAATTGGAGGGGGGGGTGGGAATGGGACAGCCTTGCGGTTGAGAGGGTGGGGGTGGGTGTCAGGCCAATGAGAGTGCGGCCCAAGGAAGGTTTGTGACCAAGGTTCGCAATCATGGATGGGAGACCACACATCACGCGGGCCACGACTTTTCTTGAGGCTGTTTCTCAGGGAAGACACTCTTGAGACACGAAGCGGGGGTTGAAGGCAGATCTTCTTCTTCCAGGCACGCACAAGGGGAGGGCTCACATTGCCGGATTGGCGTCCGTATAGATCTTTTCCACAGACAGCTCCCATCAGGAACGGCTGTATGGCTGCTATGTAGTACTGTGTCAGTCGCAGTCTCTGCGTCGTGTCCAATGTATGCACTGTGGCGATGCGGTGGCGTCATTTAAGTATACAACGGCCATCGCCATGTGAGCAGAGACCCTGTTCTCGTATCGCACCCACATCACCGTGCATATGTACATGCAGACGAATATTCGTGCGATATCTGAATGCTCATCGCTGTCTCCGACGGCCTCTGTTTTCTCCGAGGGAAACACAGCTCTGCAGGGGCCCACGCGGTAGCTTCTTCTCTCTCTCCGTAAATATTCAGAAATTGTAGCTCTAGGAGGGCCTCTCAGTGCTTTTTACCCGCAGACGGCGGCTCGTGTAGCTATCCCCCAGTTATACTGGTGCTTTTTTAGCTCGTGGTTGCCCGCAGAGCATCCCTCCCCCTCCCCCTCGCCCCCTCGTGGCCCCACCTTTTCTATTGAGGGAGGGGGAGAGGGAGAGGGAGGAGACTAGACTAGAGGCAAGCTCACCAGCTCGGTGACGTTGATGCCATCTAGATCTGCTGCCTGGAGCCAGTGCTTTTGCTTCTTTTCTGGAAAAGAAGGCCGCCCGCAGGGCATTTCCCCGGGCCCCACATGGGTTCCTGCGAGCGGTACACACTCCACAACAAGCCTCCTTTCTGCTACTGCTTCCCTTGTAATAAACGACCCCATCAGACCCCATCACACACGTCCAGCCCGCTGGAGACTTTTAATCTTCAGTACTGACTTCGCAAGTCATAACGTTCAGCGTCTGGGTGGTGCGGCGGTTACCCGGTCGCGCCCGCACTATCGCGAGATTAGAGGTGGCAGAACACCACCTGCAGTGAGTGAAGCATCAAACACTGGCCATGTCGTTTCTGGACACTCTCAAGGCAAAGGCGTCACAATTGAGCCTCTTTGACAACAATGTCGGAGGCGAGGACTCCATCTACAACCGTAAGCTCACGCCCGACGAGACCTTTCGACGAGACTTCAACCTTCCGCCGTCCGAGTGTCTCATGGATGAGGTGACAGCAGAGGTGAGCATTGTGTGTCCGAGCAACCGCTTCTCCAACGGGAACATCCTCCACCAGGGCAAGCTCTATCTGTCCGAGTCCTTTGTAGTGTTCATTGGCAACCCGGAGCCCCGGAATTGCACCTTCGTTCTGCCTCTGATGACGGTAAAGCGGGTAGAGCGGTTGCCGTCAAAATCGTACATCTTCGCCCTATGCGTTCATCTCTATCACGGTCTCAAGGTGATCATCCAGTTCATTGGCCTGCGCTCCCATTGTGAGAAGTTTTGTCAAACGTTCAAGGCAAACTTGAAGAGCAACCTGCCCCTCATCAAGGAGCTCGACCCGTTTGTCCGAACGTTCTATTCTGAATATCTCGTAGACTCCCTGATCGAGAAGAAGGGCTTTGCTGCCGACAATGGGCCTCCGCCCGGTGGGCTGGGCCAGGTGTTCAGATATCCCGGCGATTCCCGCAAGCTGCGTGATAAGAGTAAGATGAGACTGTGGCTGGAATACTACAGAGAGCATGGACGCAACGTCTCCCTCATCCGCCAGCCGGGGTTCTACAAGCTCATTAGGGTGGGGCTGCCCAACAAGCTCAGAGGTGAAATATGGGAGCAATGCTGCGGATCGGTGCATTTGCGGATGCAGAACCAGCGTCTTTATTCGTCATTGCTGGAAGAATACCAAGGTCGCTCTTCGTTGGCCATTGACGAAATCGAAAAAGATCTGAATCGATCCCTCCCAGAGTACCCCGGATACCAGGACCCGCAGGGCATCGACCGTCTTCGCCGGGTGTTGACTGTGTACTCGTGGAAAAACCCTCAAGTGGGCTACTGTCAGGCAATGAACATTGTGGTTGCAGCATTACTCATTTACATGACCGAAGAACAGGCCTTCTGGTGTCTGAACATGCTGTGTGATCGGATTGTGCCCGGATATTACTCCAAAACAATGTACGGGACCCTGTTGGACCAAAGAGTGTTGGAATGTCTCGTGGAACGCACAATGCCCATCCTGTGGGAACATCTGGTAAAGCAGGATATCCAACTATCTATCGTTTCCCTGCCATGGTTCCTATCAATGTTCATCAACTCTATGCCGTTGGTCTTTGCATTTAGAATCCTCGACGTGTTCATGTTGGAAGGGTCCAGAGTGTTATTCCAAGTAGCGTTAGCCATTTTGAGAATCAACGGCGAGGAGCTACTAGATGCTCCCGATGATGGCGTGGTGATTTCAATTCTCAAAAACTATTTTTCCACTTTAGACCAATCTGCACATCCAAACTCCACAAACGATAGATTAAGGGCGGTCACCAAATTCCAGGAATTGATGGTAGTCGCCTTCAAGGAATTCTCGGTTGTTACCGACAGCATGATCAACTCGTACCGATCCAAAAATGAAAACAAGATTCTAGGGGATATTGAATTATTTGCCAAGAGAACTACAATCAGAAACCTACAAAAGCCAAAATTACTAACAAACGACCAAATGGGCATTATTTATGACCGGTTTTTCGCAGCATTACAAGAACCACGACTAGGTCTGGGGCCTGGTAAAAGCGAGCTGTCTGGGGACCGATTTTGTATGTTTCTGGCTGGAATTGTTGATTGGATGGACCCAAAGTATAATGGCGAAAAATTCCTCAAACTTGATCAGGAAGACTATGTGTCGAGGTTATTTAATCGTTGGGATACCCAGTTATTGGGCGCTTTGACGCTTCAGGACGTTTGTCTTGGGTTTGAAAAATTGGTTGATCATGATATCATGGCAGCTATGTCGTATTTCTTTGAGTTGTATGATGATGATGGTGAAGGGCTAATTAACAAGGAAGGAATTCTCAAAATGTCCGAAGGTCTTTTATTTCTCACCAAGCCATACCGCGAAGGCGAAATGAAATTAGATTTGATATCACAAAAACGAATTGAGCCCGAAAACCCGAACCAGAACATTTCAAATATTCAACACGAACAAAGTGTGAGATATTTATCTGCAGTTTCAAATTTCATTCAACGTGCGTTTGAATATGCAGATCCTGCAAAGGATGACGATCATGATAAGCATACAGAGACCCCATCGGCGGTAAATGAAAAGGGCGTTGAAACGAACGCTGCTCTGGACCCTACTAAGCCGTTATATTTAAACCTGGCCACTTTTCGAATGGTTGTGCTGGCCGATGAAACTCTTGAGATATTGTTCAGCACATCATTCCAAGACAGTATTCATCTCACCAAGACTGGCACTGGCGTGTTCAATCAAGCAGGATCCGCGAGAACGTTACGATCAGTGTTTGATAATATTCTTGCAGATGGCATGCGCGTTGCGGGTGAGGTTCGAAAGCGAATTGATGAGGCTATTGAAGAAGGCGAAGAGGGTGAAGACTCTGTGGACCGTGTCAAACAGGCTGATCGTGATTTGCTCGATGATTAATAAGTTATATATTATATATCCATTATATTTGTTTTTCAAAAATAATAATAATAATAATTAGATAAACTTTTTAACGCACGCAGCTGGAACCTGGTATGCAGACGTAATACAGTTTAAAACAAAAATATAACGAATCATTAATAATAACATGTCTAATAAATATGGAGGAAACTAGTCTAACTTGAATAATCTTCTGAGACCGGGGAATTTCTTAGGTTTGACGGCCGGTTGTGAACCGTATGTGTCTATATCTTTCAATGAAGTGCGCATAGTCGGAACACTCTTTGCACCATTAATCCTCGGATTATCGTGGGCGAATCCTGGTCCAGAATCCAAAGCTGAAGCAGATGACATGGGGGCCACTTTCGGTTGACGGCTCTTCTTCTTCGGAATCAACACCTTGGCCTCCTTTCTAGGAGAAAAGACGCTTAGTTTTTGCTTTGGCGCAGGAGGCTGTAGGTTGTGGTGTTCTTGGATCGGCGATATGTACTCCTCGCCATCGCTGTCACTGTCCTGGAAACGACTGGTGAATCGAGTCGAATCGTTGGTTTCTGCGGGTTGGTGAGCAAGAGGAGGGTGGTAAACGTAGTTGCTATCATTGTTAATGGCCAGGCCGGGATCATCTCTCATTGAAACTCTAAAGCCGTTTTGCGTGGTGGGGTTTCTGGGTCGATCTTTCTTATATGACGAGTCGCTAGCGTTTCTGCTCAGACCGCCGAGAACGGCAACGTCTCCATTCATTGTAGCGGCCACATTTTGGGCTGCAGTGGCCAGAACTTCTGGCGAGATTGCATCGGCCGGAGGAGTTGGAGGCAGATTAGCAGCTTCATCGTTCAGCTGCGGTTGCCTTGGTTCACGGAGAGACAGGGACTTGAGTTTGGAGTGTCCTCGTCGACGAGCCAGACGTTCCTTTCTCCAGTTATCAGAATCATCGGAATCGTCGTCATCGGCGTCTGATGGTCTAGGGGTGATGTCTAGGGAGGAGGACGGACGAAGAGATTGCGTCAGCGACGACTGGGGTTGTTGGATATGGATCTGCGGTGGTGGTGGTTGCCTGCGGGGCTTAATTGGAGCCTTTCTGAGAGTTTTTGGTTCCTGCTGCTGGTGGTGCTGTTGGAGTTGCTGCTTTTGGAACGATGACGGAGGGTTATCTCTGAGGCTTGCGGGCATGCGGTTTAACGAAGACGTTCTCTTTGGAAGAGCGGCCCTTTTTTTTGCAGAGCCGTTGGCACCATCTAGAGCCTGGAGAATGTTGCGCTGACCACCTTCCATACCGTCATTGCAATCGGAATAGATGGAGTCGCCAGAATCCGAGGCATCGTCATCGTCATCACCAGCAACAACAACGCCGTTAACATTATTATTATTATTATTATTATTACCGTTTTCCGGAGGAGTGTTCTTTTTGTGGCTCTTTGCGGCCGCTGCAGCAGCTGCCATGTTTGGACCTGCGGATTGATGAAGCGAAGACTTTGGCTTGTAGGCCAATTGAGCAGCATGGGTCTTGGCGTTCAATTTTTGGGGCTGCAGTTGTTTGGTATTAATGTAACTTGGCGAGGGAGATGAAGACTCGGGCTCATTTTCCTGGGAGAAGAACGAGACACGGTGGGCCTTCTTGGGCTTTGAACCCGAGTTCTTGATGGACTCGTTGTCGGAGGAGGCAGCGGAGGACGAGTCCTTGAGAGCGGGCTTGATAGGGGAAAGCGTGCGAGGCGGAGGGTTGTGTTTGACCATTCTATCTGGCTCCAACAGATGGGTGGACTTTGTAGGGGAGGTCAGGGGCTCCTCCTCGCTCACGGTTGCCAAGTCACTGTCGGATAGGATGCTTGGAGGGCCTCTGGAGACCCGATTCTGCGGGCGCTTGAAGGCGGAAGGGGCGGCAATGTGCTGGGTGTCCTCCTTGATGATCTCAAAGGAGCCGTACTGGCTCACAGTGCGTCTGGTCAGGGACATGGAGCGATCAGGGTTTGTCCTCTTGATGGTAGTGGTTTGTGAAGAGTTTGAGGACGATCGTCTGAGCCCGGTTGCACCACCACCACCACCACTACCAGTGGCTCGGAGAGTGGGAGACTGCTGGAGAGAACGCAGGGATTGGGCGGTCAGACTCTGGCTACGACCGTACTGGGGAGTGCTGGAGGTAAATGAGTGTCGTCTGAGCGCAGTGGCAGCAGCCGCCGACGATAAGGACGACGTTCGAGAGCTGGGTTCAGCGCCCGAGACCGCCCCGGCGGCAGCAATTGCGACCGGATTTGCCATGTGGCTATTGGGGGGCGCCTCACCGACACCGGTGTAAGCAGATCTGTCGTAGCGTCTGGTGAAGTTCATTCAGATCAGATGGGTGCAATTTTGCGCTACTTAAAACAAAGAAGAAGGGTGTCTGCTCACCTTTATGTATGCAGGTAGAAGCTGATTTCCCGATTGACGTCGGCCCGCCGTCCCGGTAGTGGCCGATCCGTGGAATGCGGCGTGCATGTGTGTGTGCGTCCGCGCAGCGGGAGCAGCACTACTAGCTAGTTAAGGCGGCGGGTTCAGTGCCCGTGCACACACACACACACACACACACACACACACACACAAAAAAATACAGAGGGGGTAGATAGAAAAAGCAGATGGGTTACGAGAAGACACCAAGAACCCTCGAGTATGCTTCTGCCATTGTTTATAGCTATGTCACATTAACTATGCATAACGATACACATAGCTAGAGGGTCCCAATCAAAAGCAATTGCTGGAACCCCCCTCCCCCCTCCGCTGGTGCGGAGGCTTATGCACTTATGCAACGCAGCCATTCTTTCCCGCCTGGATGCACATCCAACACCACTCGAGTGCGGAGTGCAGAGTGCACCACGTCCTCGGGAATTTCATCAGCCGTCACATCACCACCCCTGTTCTCCAAATGCGTCATATCGCCGTTGTCAAATTGACAGTGGTTCCCTGATCCCGGTCGCAAATATAATTAATCTAAGTCCGACGGGAGATCGTCGGACCACCTGCCCAACGCGGCGTGATTAGTGCCGCCTGCATATGCACACGCACACTTCCAATCAGCTCCCTCGCAGAACTGCGCATCAAAAGGGTCCAGTGGTGCGTGCGTTGGCGGCCAGAGGAGCTCGAGGATTATATTTCACAGCACCACGTGATTGGCCTCGCAGAGCTAGCTAGCTACCTTTTTCAGAGAGAAAAGAAGCCGGCGCCGGCTACACCGTTTCGCAGCACCACGTGATTGGTGCTTCTTTTCGGAGAAAAACGAAAGGCCGCCGGAGAAGGCCATTGGGTTCGGACGAATAAATATATTTTCTATAGATTAATAGGGACAAGTGTCTATAGTGGATGCGGTGCGCTTGGCCACCAAGGACGTGGTGGAGGACGTGCGTCTGGACGAGGCCGGAGAGAGGTCGGTGGACTGGGCGTAGACCACGGAGTGGTTGGGATCGAACGGGTTAGTAAAAGTCGGCGGAGGGTGGGCCAGGGCGAAGGGCGGAATGTTGGGGTCCAGCAGGTTCGGGGTGGAGTAGGAGTGCGGGATCGGGTCGTGGGAGACGGACTTTGAGCGGTTGGGTGGAGAGAGGGCGGTGGCGCTCTTGGGCTGTTTCTTCGAGAGCCTGCGGACTCTGCGTGAGCGGAAAGACGGGTCAGCGTTGGTGTTGCGCCACGAGTCCACCGCCCGCTGGATGAGACCACGCTGGTGACGCAGCGACGGGTTCAGATAGGACAGACACCAGCCGATGCAGTTGCACTCGGTCTCGTACTTCTGGCGGTTGCCGGTGTATTGCTCCGGGGGCACGGTGGCCCGGGGATAGATGCAGTTTTCAGACTTGAAATCGTCGGACAGCTGGGAGATGTCGACCTTCTCGATGTCGCAGCGAATGCAATAGGAGGACTTGACACGGTCCTTGGAGTATTCGAACGAGATCCACTCCACGCCGTATTCGTCGCGTTTGACCAGCGTCGGCGTAGACGCCGGTATGGGTCCCGGAAGCGACGACGAGTTCGGCGAGCTCTTCTTGGACGAGCTCTTGCGGTGCTGGGGGGACTGCTTGAGCTTGATGGCGGGCTGGAGCCCCGGCGTCGACACCGACCGCTGCGGCAGCGGGGGCTGCGGGTTGTACGAAGCCTCGGTGTGGGCCAAGTCCGGGTGGTAATGGTAGTAATTCGGAGGGGGATGTGGAGGGGGCTCAAACTGGGTGTAGGTGAGATGCTGCTGCGGGAGCGACCCCAGCTTGTATGTGTAGTCCATGTAGTTTGGAGTAGTAGCTGGGGTATTTGGGTCCACCGAGAACAGGGAGCCGTTGGAGCACGTGGACGGCGTGGGCTGCTGCTGTTGCTGGTAGTGTGGGATGGAGGAGGTGGTGGTGGTGATTAGGGGGGTATTTGAGAGCAGCAGACCGTGCTCCGAATAGAGCTCGCTAAGATCCATGGTGTGGGTGAGGGAGGAGGACAAAATAGGGGGAAAACAAAATCTGCGACGTGAGCGTGTTGGTGATGGTGGAGGTGGTGTGGTTATTATTTATATAGCAGGAAAGCCCGGGCGGGGCTTTAAAGGGCTGTTTTCTTTTTCCAATAGTGTGGTGAGCTCTATACATCAAAGCTGCATATAATTATTTCTTTTTTGCTGCGAGATCAGTTAGGCGAAAAAGCAAATCACTCATATGCATGGGGGGTGTGTGTGTGCGGGAAAAAGCAACGACAAATAATTTTTTTTTTCTTTTTTTCTTTTTCTTTTTCTTTTTCTTTTTTTTTTTTCTTTCCTATTTTCTATCCGCTATTTTGCGACACCCGCTGGTCGAAACAGGGCTGCTGTGGAGCTGACACTGCTGTTGTAGCAGTCAACAGATAACACTGCACATTCGAGCCAATTGGCTGTCCTCATCGCCTGCCTAACGTTCCCGTTTCCCGATCCAACGGCGCTCCGAAACACACTGGGAACCCACACACATAGCTACACACACACACACACACAACACACGGATGTGCGTACACCGATCAGTTGCAGTCGCATACGTCTCGGCTAAAAGACAGAGATCCTCCTCACGCACTGGTAGTGTGGTCCATGTGCAGTACCGTATTGGATGCGCACACCCGAATGCTCATACAACACACAACCCTGAATATCGTCCTCGAATAGCCAACACAAGCCGATTTTGGCGAAGCCGTTTCATTCAAACGTCACGTTTCACCTTAAAAAAACGTTAACCCCTACTTATCAGGGCCTATTGTGTGCCACAGGGACGGGTCAAGAATTTGTTTTTCTTATTACTACTATTATTTCGCTATTGACACAATATTATGGCCAATGCGTCGGAGCACCATTTTCTTTTTCCCGCACCCATTTTCATCTCCGTGGCCCACGGAGACCTACGGTGGCTGACTGATAGGCGGAGGACTTCGACTGTGGGCCTCGGGTCACATAATTATCCGTCCGGGACGATGGAGACAGAATAGCTGGAAACAGAGTATGTGTGCAGTGTATGGTGTTAAGTGGAGTGGAGACTACCGGTGGATGACAGCTCTCCCGCAAAATATTATTCTGCCTGCACCCGCCTGACAGCTTGAGCGGCCCAGCAGCGCAGGCTAAATTAAGGGTGCGTGCGTTGGGACCGGTGAACCCTCCCGACGGGAGCCACCCCCAAAGCCCGTGATATGGTAGTATATGGATGCGGGCTGTGGGAGGCCGACGACGAGTTGCCACAATCGGCGTGCGGCAGCCTACTCGTGATAAAGTGCGTGTGAATACGGGAAACCGCATCATCATAACCACCAGATAGCGTTGCGTAGGGTGAGATGGACTGCGTGAGAGTAATATGGGTGTAGTGTGCCACACATGACATGTGTCAGACCCTGGATGCAAACGAAAGGAGCTATACAAAGCCCGAACGGGCTCAATCACCGTTGACAACCCAATTGTTCCCGTCAGTCCGGGTCAACAATGCGTCTTACAGCTCAGGAACTGGGGTAACAGCTATTGTGTACCGTCCGTGCGGGTGCAGCTAATTGCAGGGGTTTGTCCCAAACCGGAAATGACCGCCGGATCTAATCTATGCTGTGTATTGGCCATGACGACATGTCGGACCCCTAGCTCGATCTCAACAATATATGCATGTTTTGGAAATATTATTTTTTTTTTTATTTTTTTTCCCTATTCCCCTTTAATTTTGAGGCGGATCTGTCCAACGTTTGGTTTCTGCAAGTCTCACCCAGCTCCCTTTGGTTTCTTTTTTTTATTGTCCTTCACAATAGGGACCTCCTGCTTAAAGTAGAAAATATTGATATGGCAGTCTGTGGGAAATATTATTATTATTATTATTTTCTTTACAGCCCGCCTCGTTTAAGTCCCGTTCCTCTCGTATTTCTTCGTTGCATGGTCCCCAGCGTCTGTATGCACCGTAATGCTTATTCAACCTCCCGACCTGCCTACAACCAGCAAGCCGACATTCGGCGTATGCACGTCAGTTCTAAAAAAAAAATAACCCCCCCAACGAGAAAGTCTCCGTAGCTACCCTCTTAATAACAGCCCTCCGCATGCCAATGTCACTTCCAGCAAGGGTTCTCCATTGTACGGGAGATCGTCCATTATACTCCCCTCCCATTATCCGGTTTAGCCGACCCGAGATTCTACACCGTCTGTTTCACAATCGCTATCTCCTCCAGCCTAGAATAGTATCATCCCTACCACATCCGGCCCCTGAAACTTTCTTACTCTCTCTCTCTCTCCGGCTCTACTTATCCGAAAGAAGTAACTGGTGCGGCTCAACATAGTAATTTCACACTGTCGAACCGGTCAAATCCTACCGAAATGCCGTGTGCTTCCCGATGCCATTGCTCACCACCCTCGTCTTCGCTACAATTGTCTATCTTCATCCCCCTACTGAATCGTTTTCCTCTTTATTTATTTATTTATTTATTTTTTTATTTTTATATAAATAAATAAATTGTTCTGGGTTAGGGTTCTCTCCAACCAATGAAATGTTGTAGAAAAAAAAAATTAATAATGAAAGGTCCCAAGCAAAGCGCAGCACCACTACCACCACCGAGAAGAACCTGTAGCTAGTACCACTCAGACACACACACACAACAGGAAGCATGTCGTCGTCGGTGATCAGAATCATTCGAAATGCGTGGCGAAACGGGCCAGGCATGTACCTGAAGCAGATGAACACGATGGGTGACTCCAAGTACGGCCGTCTCGTGGGCACCGACAAGTTTGGCAACCAATTCTACGAAAACAACAGTGAAGACGAAATCCACCTCAGAACCCGATGGGTCCTCTACAGAGAGTTTTACGGCGACATCAGTCAGGTCGAACCGGCATGGCATTTCTGGCTGGGATACGGTGTCGACACCCCGCCAAACCAGACTCCGCCAGCTTTCCAGTCCAAGCTACCTAACCCCGGCCCAGCAAACTACGAAAACTTCACTGGTACTCCAGGTGCATACATGTGTTACTCCACCACACGACCAAAGGTCCAACCGTGGACCCCGCATGTCGCCCAACGTGGCTAAACAGTATAGTAATATATATTAACTTGATCTGAACTCCTCAGGGTCCGTGTCGTCTCCGGCGGCTTCTTTTTTCTCCGAAAAGAAGCAAAAAAGGTAGCTCTGCGAGGCAATACCAGTGCTTTTGCTTCTTTTCTAGAAAAGAAGGCCGCCCGCAGGGCAATACACCGACCCCCGTGTAGCCTCCGGTGGCTTCTTTTTTCTCCGAAAAGAAGCAAAAAAGGTAGCTCTGCGAGGCAATTCCTGTGCTTTTGCTTCTTTTCTAGAAAAGAAGGCCGCCCGCAGGGCAATACACCGACCCCCGTGTAGCCTCCGGT